>JAHBCN010001519.1:0-115356 GCA_019359885.1 Listronotus oregonensis
TTATGGGGCTTTAAAAAAAAAATCGGCGAAATTCGAAAAACCCCCCTCAGTGGCCAAACGATAAGAGATAGCAAATTTTTTTTAAAAGCGCCAGTAGTTTTTTTTAAATTTGAGCTCCGGACACCTTGGTCAATTTTTTTTTTCTCCCCCTTTTAAAAAAAGGGTTGTTCCCATAAGAACGCGTTCCGTTTGGGACACCCTGATCAATTCAAAATGATTGTCATTAGACATAGGTAAGCATTGTGCTTTGGGACGCTCATTAATTTTGGTGTTAAATTTTATTTTATTTGTTGTGCAACATAAAAAATAAAAAAACAGAGATATTGTCATGTTTCTTTTTATATTGTTCTATTTTACGGCCGATTTACGAATCTTTTAAGTAAAATCAAAAAATAAAACATTAAGTTCTACGTGTAGAGACAAATAAAAAATCAATTTAATATCAATTTTTAGATTTTCAAAAAAAAAAATGACATTTTTATTTTCCTAAATTATTTTATTTTTTATAAACTTTAAGAATAAAAATATTTGACAATTAAAAAAAAAAAAATGTTGGTTTTACATCCCAAAAAGGTGGAGCCACACATCTAAAGAATTACCCAAAAAAGAATCATTTGTTATTTTAAAACGTATACTTTAATACCCGATTTTATAAAAAATGTATTTTAAAAGTAGAATGGGATTAATAAAAAAAAAGACATCAATTATTCTAGGCAGGTTAAGAAACTAACTATAACCTTAACCAACATAAAAAAGTAAATCCCTACATAGGGATAGAACTAGAATAATTAATATTGTATGAATACGTCTATTTCCATTCGATTTAGGTTTATTTGATGTGGAAAATATGGATCGGGATAGGGTAGGTTTACTTATACGCGTACATTTGTTTATACTTCCGAGGACAATAAATTTAGGGCCTCCTTAGGAAAAGTACAGGTAATATTAAAAGTATTTAAAATACATTTTCCAAATATCTTACTTAAAGTATTGTCAGATCTTGCGAATAGGCTTGAACCTAGGTGGACTGCTACGCTTCTTTGTAGACTAACCACAACTAACTTCCAAAGAAAAGGGTGATATTAGCTTTCTATAGATAATTTCACTCTATATATCAATATAATTTAGTAATCAGTGGTAATTTATAACGGTGAATAATTACCGTTGAATCGGTATATTGATTTATAAGTACGATCTAATTAAAGATAATTATCAGTTTATACAGAGCCTTTTAAAAACCGTGCATTATATGAGAAATTCTTAGGTAAAAATTTTAATTATAATTTAAGTTTGCCACTCGTGCTCCAAATTACATAAAAAAATTGTTAAACTAATATTGTTTTCCAAAAATGTGTCAAAAATGGCAGTATTTGAGAAAATTCCAGAAAATATTTAAAATAAAATTATTTCTTATGCAATTTAATATTCATGTATATTGTGGGCCAAATTCTCTGTTTACGATACTTAAATTTCAAGCCAAACTTACTGTCAAGAACCGCAATTTGTTAAAGTTTTAAAGATATAATGCAAAGTTTATTTTTTTAATGGGACACCCTGTATATTATTTCACTATTAATTTTAAAATAATCTCATTATTAACACTTCACACTTTATATATATTTTAAAATAAATTAATTATTTGTAAAAAACGAAATTTATGAAAAAAGACATGAAGATCCTAAACATAATATTTAAATTTTGCACTCCTGGTATAAAATGTTACTATTTATTATTTTTATTTATTTATGTTGTATTTATTTATGTTTTATAATTTTTTTTAACGATCCATATGCAACTAGGTTTTCATCTAGTCTTATAAATTATTATTGCTTGATTGCTTTCTTTTTGGATATCTAACCAAACACATCTGTAAAGCATTTGCACTTATTTCCCGCTTTTAATATAAAATTTGTTAATATTATTATATTTAAAAGTTTTTAAACTCAATTTCATTTAAATTAAAATTTAATTACACAAAAACATGGCAGTGTGTATTCTTATTTCTTGCTTAAATATTATACAAAATATCGCAGTGATCATTTGTTTTTATGCCAACTTGCATTTTACTAAATAAAATGCGTATTTAGTTATAGCCCAGTCAACATACACAAAATTTTCTTAAAATCAAAATTTACCCGTTGGAAATTGAAATTTTAGATTTAAATTTTTTAACAGTAGAGCTATCGATGCAAAAAAAAGTTCCCACGGATATTCACCTGTGGTTAGCTGTGCACACCTGTATTTACCTGATTTTTTTATTATTTTTATATAACTTTTTAAAAAACCAAAAAAAAAAATTCTAATAAAAGTTGTACCTAAGATCTTAAGCTACAACTTTTATTTAATTTTTTTTATATCGTTATTTATTATGGAGGTAAAGCGAATTTTTCAATAGAGTCAATCGTACAGGGTTTTTGGCTATATTTTGAACGGGGTCTACACGTGTTATCTTTAGAAATATTTTATAAAGTTAAATACAAGAGTTTTATGGGTTTATCTGAACCGCTAGGATTTGCTAAGAAAAGAAACAAATGATAAACGACAAGTTGACAAATGAACATCAACTTTCTTATTTTTATTGCAATGCCCTATATATTTTAACCTATTACAATAGACAATTTTTTTCTGATTTCAAAAATATATAGTTTGCCTATGTTCGCGTTAACCGTTTTTGCAATATTTAAATTTTTATAATTAAATTTTTTATTATTCAGACCTCTTGCGTCTTAGCTAGTTTCGCGAAGTGGGCTTTGATAAAATACCTATATTATTAAACAAAACAACAAATATTACAGTCATTGTCACCGCAATAAAGTCTGTCAAATTTGATAAAATTAAAGAGTTGGAAAATTAGATTTCTTTATTATGGGTTATTCCGAACAAGAGACGTTAGATATACGAGTAGTTGGAATTTATTATAGATTTACTAATTTAAAACTGGCACGAAATCAGTATCTAAGGGAGTATCCTCAAAGAGTTACTCCATGCAAAACAACGATCCATTATATTATTAAAAATTTTCAGAAGAGAAAAATTGTTTTTAGGAAAAAAAGAAATATAGCAAAAAAAGAGGAGCAGGATTTGGAGGTTTTGCTATATTTTCAAGGTAAATATAAAGTATTAAAAAGAAAAAGAATATTTAATAGCTACGTTTTTATATTTTTAGAAGATCCAGAAAGATCTATACCAGGTGTTGCCCGTATTGTCAATAAATATTGGTGGAAAATTGATGAAATTTTAAATTATTACCATTATAAGCCCTATAATTTTTTACCGGTTCAAAACTTAACCGAGGAAAATAAAATGCGAAGGACCGAGTTTTGTCAAGAAATGTTGATAAGAATACAACATGACCCTATCTTTCTAACAAAAATTGTTTTTACAGACGAGGCGACTTTTACAACTGCCGGAATGTTTAATCGCAAAAATAAACATTTTTGGGCTACTCAAAACCCTAAAAAAAACAAGTTGTGAAAATTCAAGGGCGAAGATCTGTCAACGTTTGGTGTGCAATGTATAGAAATAAGGTTTTAGGTCCTATAATATTTCAGGGGAACATGAATGGTCAAAAATATCTCAGGCTTTTACAAAATGACATAGAGAGCCTTTTGGAAGAGTTGCCAGTAATTAATTATAACCAGATTATATGGCAGCAGGACGGAGCTCCTGCTCATAATGTGGTCCAGGTAACAAAATTTCTTAATAATAAATATAATTCATGGATTGGAAGGCACGGTCCAATACATTGGCCACCCAACAGACCTGATCTCTCCCCGTTGGATCTATTTTTGTGGGGTTATTTAAAGAATAAAATATACTATAATAGATGTCACACTTTAGAAGAACTTAGTCAAAAAATACTAACAGAGATTCGAGAATTGAACCAATTTAATCCACAGTTTATACTAGATGCGATTAGACATATATTGAAAAACAATATTCAGGATTGCTTTAATAACGGTGGTAGCTGGGTCGAATAAGATATGTGTTTATGATATCTAATTATGTAATTTCAAATTAAATGATTATTTTAGCTATTTTTAAAATGTTGTTTTTTTAACAATATAATTAACTTCCTAACTCTTTAATTTTATCAAATTTGACAGACTTTATTGCGGTGACAATGACTGTAATATTTGTTGTTTTGTTTAATAATATAGGCGTTTTATCAAAGCCCACTTTGCGTAACTAGCTAAGACGCAAGAGGTCTGAATAATAAAAAATTCAATTCTAAAAATTTAAATATTGCAAAAACGGTTAATGCAAACATAGGCAAACTACATATTTTTAAAATCAGAAAAAAAATGTCTATTTGTAATAGGTTAAAATATATAGGGCATTGCATTAAAAATAAGAAAGTTGATGTCCCTTTGTCAACTTGTCGTTTATCATTTGTTTCTTTTTTCTTAGCAAATCCTTTGCGATTCAGATTAAAACCATAAAACTCTTGTATTTAACTTTAAATAAAATATAACACGTGTAGACCCGTTTATCCAAAATGGCTAACTATGTGACTTATAACGCAACATTATTTTAAATTAAAAAATTAAGTAACTCGTTATCGAAATAGATAACTTTCATATATTTTTTTATATATAAAAGAGCATTTAGATTAGCAAATTTGAAATTTTCAAGTCATGTATTACAGGGTTTTCCCGTATAATTAAAATAACGAGATTTATAGATGATCTGTTTAATATTCCGATCTATCATGAAGATTTTCATCTGTACACCATAGAAAAATTTCGAAAATAAAAATCCTGCAACTTTTATATAAACTATTTTCAAATTTCTATCTATAAAATATATAAGATTTTAAAGAGGAAGTGCTGCTAATCTATACGGAAAACCCTGAATATAGCGTTATATTTGTCTATTAAAAAAAAACAAAATATTATGAGCTGCAATGTTTGTTTGAACATTTTTTTAAAAAGAAGTTTATCACAGAGATATACTCATTTGTGGGGATAAAATATAGTTATACACGTAAGTTACACTTTGAAAATATCACTGCAAAAAAATGAAAAACTTTTCGTTCATTTTTTAAGGAAAAAATAATTTTTTAGTTAATGTGATATTAAACCTTTGAAAAGCTCAAATTATTTTCTTGACTTACCGCAACTTTTAAGGTATAAAAATTAAATGATTTTATTTCGGAAATTCTAAATAAATAAATAAATAAAACTAAGGTGTTTTTTTTACTTAGAAAAATAACATACTTTTTACATAATTAAACGTTACCAATAAAATAAATAAATAATCTCAATTTCATATTTTTCTGTTACAAAATTTTATCATAATCGGGTCGATGATGGAAACTCCAAGAGAACTACAGCCCATGTGCAGTACTTCAACAATTACTTTTTTTTAAATCGGCTATAATATTGTTAAAAGTTGAGATATTATAAAAAATCAAAGAAAAGTTGTAGCTAAGATCACACTCTACAACTTAAATTTAAAACCTTTTTTCATATTTTTAGAATTAAAGAAGTTTTAATTTAAACAAATAAAAATTATAAACATTGGTTATTTTTGGAAACCTCAGGTCACATCTCTTGGAGAAAATTTTTTGATCTGATAGATTTACGTTTTTAACCATCCAAATGCAGAATTTTTTGCCTGACGGGTTAGCTAATAAGTTAAAAATTGTCTTTATTATTTTTTTAAGAGTATTAGTTTATTGCAATTTAAATACTTAATTCATTAAAGGGAGTGCAAAATATTAATCCTATGGGGTTTTAATTAAAATTTCTAACAATTAGCAACTTCCTTAAAAATGATTATAAAGTATATGTTAGGCAATCTTATTGGCAAACAAACAGTCAAATAATATAAAAGGCGTAGCATTTAAAAAAAGGCAACTTTGCGTGATATCTTTAAAACCGCAACTTATTTTTATTAAAATATTTAAGTACTCTCGAAAATGGAACTTAAGAACGTGCCATCAGACTTGCTCCATCTATTGTAGTTTTCTCAATACCATAAAAAATCCATCAAAAGCGCCACTCTGTACACTGTGCAATTTAGAAATAAAACACAGATAAATGAGTATCCACTTATCAAGGATTTTGTCGTAAAAATCCCGTTTTAATTAAAAAACGCGGCATCTGTAAATATCCTGTTTCATATCCGACTCGGCTAGTAATACGACAGGAATCCATTAATCGTCCCATAAATAAATTTGAATAATAAGATAGGAATCCCGAAAATAATTCAAAACTTCTGGAAAAAGTAGCTTCGGAGGCTGAAGGCAGCTTTTTAAAAGAGAAAGCTCATTTTTCTACTTCGCGATGCGACGACGTGAGAGTAAACATTATGTATTTTATTTAAGCCATTTTTTAATTTCCTGCAGCATTTTGGCGACTTTAAAAACGCATTTAATTTTAAAAAAGGATTTTTATCATCATTTCGTATCTATTAATATACCATTGTGGGTAGAGTAACATATACAGGGTATTATGGAAATAATATTTTAAAATTCTGAGATCCTGACTTGAAAACAAATTAAATAAAACAAGTGAAAATGGCGGACAACTATTATTTACTGAGATATTTGACCCTACGATTATAAGGTGAAAACAAGTCAAAACACATACCTGCCACTGTCAGAGAGTTCTTTAATTTCCATGTTTTTATCGGGGGTAATATCCCTAGTGCATTTAATTTTTCCGGAAAAAATTCGGAAAAACGAGTTTCTAAGTAATTTGTTGAAACAGATTACTTAGAAACAAGTGTTCCAAATTTTCCACAGGAATAATTAGATGGACGAGGGATATTTGGTAAGATTATTTTCTGAGTTAAATAAACATTTTATTTTAATACAACTTTTTTTTATTAAAACAATAAGAACAATAATTAATAAGAACAATATAACTTTCAAGCTAGGAAAGGTAATTACTTCAAACTCATTTTTAAATTACTTTAATTCATATAAAAATTACAATTATTGTAGGTTACAGGAGTATTGTTAGCCATATCGGTTAAATTGTTTTTAATTATGTTTGTAGTAGCACTATTCTCTATGTTGCTGTGAGGAGTGTCAAACGATTGATGGTGTTGGCTCGAAGAAGTGTCTATTTTCTATCTTTTCAAGGGAGCTTTGAAACTTGTAGATGGTACATTATTTTGGACGGTTCTTAAGGCAGTGATGATATTTGAATGATGTTGACTGTCCACTTGTAGATACGGTTGGATAGCCGCAGCTTTAGAATGCCCTGTGATTTTGATGAGTTGCTGCTCGCCTACACCGGCCTTTGTCAGATTAGTAACAGCAGTTGATCGCATAGAATGGTTAGATATTTTAACTTCTGTCGTATTCATACCTGTTTTTTGGGCTGCGTCTTTTGTCCATTTTGACAGTTCATTTCTTCCAACAGGAATGTTTTTAAACCATCCAGTGCTACGATTGGATTGCCATGCTGAATTTGGTGTCAAAAACAATCTATTTGTTGTTATTTTAGACGTTCGTTTGTTTAACAGGGATTTGTACAAACGTACCGGACAAAAACTCAGGGTTTTTGAATTAGGAACAAGCCACTTGCTATCGCACAGATTTTTGCACCACCTTGTGCAGTTTTGCTGAAGACTGTGTTATACTCGATCCTTCCTGAAACAAGGGATACATAATTTGACTTAAATGTCAAAATATATTTTGTAGTGTGATTTTAAAGTAGATGTATATAACTTTTAATTTTTTTGGAAAAGCAAAAGGAATTTTAGTGGTTATATATCGTTTTTGATTTTTTGATTTTTTTACAAAAATAGTACAGCTAGCAAATTTTGGATGCTAAAAAATTGGCAAAACGTGATTTATACAAGGTATTGCAAAATAGACATTAAAAAATTGCGAAAACTGATTTTACGCCAAAATAAAAAGTATGCGCACATATTTTGTTTTGATATAAGCGTTTTGTACATTAAGTTTTTACAATAAACATTTACAGATTTTGTTGCAAAATTAAAAAGCAATATCTCACCTGTTTTGAATCCATAATTATCAATTTCTTCTTTAAAATGTTCTGTTAAGCAACGAGCCGCTTCTCCGCCCCTCCAAGCAAGCTCAACTGCTGCAATAAAGTAAAATTTACGCTGCAACCCAGTTGGGGTTGCCTCATCCCATAAGGACACCATCTTGTAGTAGTCGTCCATATTTAAAAAAGCTGAACTTGTTTTGCTTTTTCTTCATGTTTCTGGAGACTTCTCCTTTTCGCATTTCGAGCGTCTCTAGCTGGCTTAAAGGTAATGTCGTGGAATGGGTCGAACACGATATTAAATTCTTGAAAATATTTTTCCTGCAGTTTTTTGGCAACGATATTCCACATTACTTATACACACAGTTCTTTGTAGTCTTCCCCATTAGTTTTACGCATGTTCCATGCCCAGTCCTTAAGGATTAAATTTAGCTCGCCTGTAGTTGTTGTCTGGAGTAATTGGTAATTTTTGCTTGGCAAAATTCCATAAATTGCTTCCAGATCGATGTGTGAGTTTTCTGAGTATTTAGTGGAACACTATTTTCAACAGCCGCATTAATTTTACTTTCGGAAACATTTCCAAACCGATTCATTTTGAGTTTCAGTTGAAAAATTAATAAATTCGTAAGCGTCATTTGTGATCTTTGTTGTTGGTAACGGTACATAGCAACACAGCATAGAAACCCTCAAGTTTGTTTTTAAAAGGCAACTTGTCAAACTTGCATGAAATTTTTTCGATTTTTTTTTCCGGAAAAACTGCTGACAGCTAGGTTGACAGTTGTTAAGTAATTTTTCCACTTAAAATTTATATTTGAATACCAATTTTATAATTGTAAAATTAATAGGAAGAAATAATATAAAATAATTTTTATTTTATATAAGACATATTTTCATTTGAAAAAATATATTCAAGTAAATTAAACCTTTATTTATTTTGCAAGAATTAATTATCAAAAACAATATTCTAAATATGCTTTTCAAGTATGCTACTTGAACGTTTATTATTCTGGGTACAAATATACACTTTTTATTATTAAATATAAAAGCGTTTTTAAATAAACTTTCTATTAAACTAATAATATTTTTTTATTATTTTTTTAAATTATAATAATTGTTGTTTCCCCATTAGATATTGTAAACATTTTTCCTGCAATAATATTACATATTCTATGGAGGTATCCCTCGCATCAAAAGTGCGCAAAAAAAGAGAATAGCGTATAATTTTTTTTTTTTTTTTTTTTTTTTTAATTTAATTTTTTTTTTTTTATTTTTTAAAAAAAATTTAAAATTTTTTTAAAAAAAAAAAATTATTTTTTAAAAATTTAAAATTTTTAAATAAATTTTTTTTTTTTTTTAAAAAATTTTTTTTTTAAATTTTTTTTATTAATTTTTTTTAATTTTTTAAATTTTAAAATTTTAAAATTTTTAAAAAAATAATAAAAAATTTATTTTTAAAAATTTAATTTAAAAAAAAAAATTTTTTAAAATTTTAAATTTTAAAAAAATTAAAATTAAATTTTTATTTTTTTTGAAATTAAAAAAAAAAATAAATTTTAATTTTAAAAAATTTTTAAATAAATTATTTTTTTTTTTTAAAAATTAAATTTTTTATAAAAAATTTTTTTAAAATTTTTTTTTAAAATAAAAAAAATTATTTAATTTTAATGTATTTTTCCATAACTGGACCGGGCCATGGAATTCTCAAAATCGCTTTTTTACAAATTACGTGGACGCTATGACAAAACCAAATTTAAATAAAGTCCGCCATAAAGGATATAATTTGTCAAATCTTCTAATTACTTAAATAATAAACATCGTAATTTCATTTTTTTTTAATAATAAAATAACAAGTAACATTAATAAAATGATTATGCTAATTACATCATCAAAAAAACCTACATTACTTTTTAATAAATTCAAATATCGTTCGACTGTTAAAGATCCTTTATAAAACCCAGGTCCAACAATTTTTGATCCTGTAAGGCAGCACCATACGTTCAAGCTAAAATGTCTTTTTGGATTGGAATAATGGTGGCACAGGAAATTTTTACTGCTCCAATATTGGTTCTTTCGGCTAAACATACCTCTATTATTAAACTTAGCCTTATCGCTCCAAAAAATTAATCCTAAAAAATTTGTATTTTTTATCAGCATTTACAAACCATTGGCAAAAGTTTATACCTCATCGTAATCACCTGGCAACAAAATGTGGGGTCTGTATTGGTAGGGTACATAATTATTTTTTTCTAAATTTTATAAATTGTTTCTTAGCATAGATCAAGATCTCACCTACAGTCTCTTGTGGAATTTTCACGATAAACTTTAAAAATGCCAAAACATTAATTTCTGTTTGTTGATTATTATAAAAGTTTTCTAATTTCTACGGTTAAGAAAAACACTTTCGTTTGATTAAAACTTTCGATAAAGGACTAAAAAATATCTTCTGTTTGGCATATTTCTTTCTGGAAATAGTTCCACTTAAAGCCTGTTGCCATTTTTTTTTGGCAAATTATGTAGCATTCTATCATATCAAACTTCTCCAAATGACAACATTTTAAACAACAGTAGCATAATAGCTATTTATGTATCAAGGGTGTTACTGGGACTATAATGCCCTGAAGGTCCAAATAGCCCGAGGGCCCTGGCCCGAGGGTAGATTTCGACCTGATGGGCATTAAGTCCAGTAAAGCCCTGGTGCTACAATGCTTTATGTTTTACCCAAAAAAAGTTTTTCAATGACTAATTACATTATTTATTCGCAATATAAAAAATAATTGCACCTGTACCTGTATAGGTAAGTAGATAATGACTTTGGGGTTTTAAATTTGACTTTGATGTTTCTGTCAGTTAGTCAGTTGGCATTTTTTATTTAACGATTTGCTCAAATGGAAGACATTCCACAAAATATAAGAGAAAAGGCCATAAAAGCACCGAAAATCTTTTGCCAGTTAAATCAAGGCAACAGGATCGGGGGTATGGCATATTTGGTATTTGGAAAGATGCGAACGCAATTCTTCAAATAACCGAAAACGTTTTAATGGCATATTTCCAGGAACTGGCAAGTTATTGATTTTATTTTAGGTAATTATTGCATATACGGTTTCCTTCTATTTTTGGATTATATGGTAAAATTTTTATATAGTCATATTCCAGTGTCCTTGGGGATTGCAAATATACTACCGGAGAAGAGAAATTATGTGTTTTAATATTTTTTATTTTAATTTGAAAATTTAAAATTACCATTGATTTTCTCCATATAATGCGAAAACTCCCCATTATGACAAGGAACGTCAGCGTGCAGTGTTGCCAAATCAGGGTCTTTTCGAATACGTTCCCGCATTTTCACGTCTGAAATAAAATTTGGGGAAAAAATAAAAAGCCGCTTTAACTAACCAAAATTAACCATGACCAACTGTTTAGACAAATTCAAGAGCCCCTAGTCGGTCATGGTTATTTTTGGTAAGCAAAGCAGCTTTTTATTTATCCCAATTATATTTTAGACGAACCAGGATATCAAAATTTGATGGCCGAAAATTAAGTCCGGCAACACTGTTGATACTTATTTTGAATTTGACAATGTAGAAAGAATGTGTTATCAGATATTAGATTTATTTCTAACCTATATTTTTTTAAATTTAAATTAAAAGTTGTTTTTCCCGATTTTCTGCGTATTTTGTCAATAGATTTCTGTTTCTGTGTGTTATGTTTAACTAAATAATTATCAATTTATACGTTTTTACCCCGCCCAGCACTCAAATTCACTCCAAGATCCAGTAAGTTTATTTGGTTGAAAAAACAAAAATTAAACACAATTTCTCTTCTCCGGTAGTATATTTGCTATCCCAAAGGATACTTAAATGTAATTTTATTAAAAAAATTCATAAAATCCAAAAATAGCAGAAAACCGTATATGCAATTGTTACCTTATTTTAATACATATGTTTAACAAACTTTATTATTTTTAGTCGGAAAAATACAGTCCGAACTCTCTCTGGACCAAGTATACCACCCTAAGGTCTACGTTGATGGTCTATGAAAATATAGACATTTCGCAATACCATCGTCTCATATCTTTTTTAAAAGTTAAGTCGAAAGGATACGTCCCGAAGAAGTCTAAAGTTTTGGAAGGAGAACAAATATTAAAATTTATTAAGAAGGCTCCTGATGATATCTACTTGGTACACAAAGTCATATGGTTAATGGGTGTTTTTGGAGGTTTAAGACGAGATGAGTTGGTCAAAATGACCATTGATGACATTGAAGATAGAGGAACAGTCTTGGTTATAAAGGTACAGAAACTAAAACTTCAACTTCAAAAGTTTTACTATCATTGAAGAAGATTTAGGCGCTTTAAATTTAATAAAAAGTACACAACATTAAGACCAGCTGGAATAAAGGAGCGAAGATTCTTTCTTACCTATAGAAAGGGTCGATGTACAGTACAACCCATTGGAAAAATACCATAGGAAGCGTCCCAACATTGATCGCAAAATTTTTAAAACTGGATAATGCAGAAGCTTACACCGGCCACTGTTTGCGTCGCACATCGTCAACTTTACTTGTTGAGGCAGGTGCTTCGTTTGAAACGCTAAAACAACATGGGAAATGGAAAAGCTCTTCAGTAGCTGAAGGATATATAGAAGAAAGTATTTCATCCAAAAACAAAGTAGCCAAAATGATTGCCAATTCAGTTAATTCCGAGGTTAATTCCGTATCGACTATTGAAAATTCTTTAATGGACTGTTCTTCTATACAAAATAGCGTTAGTGCTACCACCGCTGCTACCATCACAAAAAACACCGACCATTCTATAGTGGATCAGCTACATTTTCCGGGACATTTTAAAATTGTAATTTTTATTTTGGAAATAAAGTTTAATTTTTAGTATTGTTTAAAGAAAAATTATTTTTTGTATAAACTTGATCTTTATTGTGAGAGAAATAAAATTGAATAAGCAATAAAATTTCCATATTAGATTAGGGCATTATAAGCGGACATTATCATAATCCCGCTTATAATGCCCTAGGTGTGATAGGTATTATTGCTATCATAACATATTCCCTTTCTAAGGTATTATAGATCAATAATAGATAGGTAAAACATAAATGAACTATTGCCTTATGATGTACTAGTTGTCTTTAAAGCATCATTGCGGATAGACATGTTATCTTTTGTTTTTGTTTTATTTCTGTCATAGCATACTACAATAATTTGTACAAAAAATGCAATTTTCAGAATTCCATGGCTACCTGTGTCCAATTATGAAAAAATATATTTAAATTAATACAACTCCGCTATTTCTTATTTAAGAAAAAAATGTAAATAACTAATTGTATAGAAAATTACATTCTCTATCGAATAAACGTAACAAATACAGGGTGTTGCATTTAAAAACGTATATTTTTGTGAATAACTCGTAAATATGATGTCCATTTGTTTTTTTATTATTGTCATTGTAATCAGCGTAAAAATTTACACAACTTTGCTAATTTAACCTAACTTGTATCTTTTATAATAAAAAAGTTAGCACTAGTGCCGACTTAATTTTGAAACATATATATATATATATATATATATATATATATATATATATATATATATATATATATATATATATATATATATATATATATATAAATATATATATATATATATATATATATATATATATATATATATATATATATATATATATATATATATATATATATATATATATATATATATATATATATATATATATATATATATATATATATATATATATATATATATATATATAATATAATGCCTAATCCGCCTAAAATTGTTATGCAGGGTGTCCCAGAATATGTGGGCAATCCCTCGGAATCTAATAGAAAACCTAAAAATATTATGATATATTCCTATAAACCTTTTTCCTATGACCCTCCCCTACGGAGATACAAGTACGGACGCCCCTGAAAATCGTTTTTGTTTAAATAACTTTTAAAATACTAGGCGCAATTTTGTTATTTTTTTATTATGATGGTTACTAGATAAGTCTTCTTAAAATGAACCCATTAAATCATATTGGGCTTATTTAGTTTGCCACGGAAGGACTTCCTCTGACACAATATTAGCAATTTTTTTAATACCCTGTATGATAAAAGCTCAACAATATTATTTTTAGATAGCTTTAACCCTAAACTAAAAAATATGTATTCTTGATTGACATCGCTAAAATCAACTGTTTACGACAAATAAAATATCAAGGTTGGTAATTTTTTTTACATTATTCAAGGGTGTTTTCTAATTGTACGTCAATAAATAGGAAAGCACTTTTTGGGTCCATTTTAAAAAGAAAACTTCATATTAACGTATGTCCTAAACGTCTTAATTTTGGAGATACAGGGTGGTAAAATTTTCAAAAATAAATCATTTATTATTAACACCTGTAATCCCACACCAGATATTTTAATGAAATTTGCATAATGTACTAATAATTTAATCAAAGAAGCCTATTTTTGTACAAATAAGAAAAATGTGGTACACTAAAAAATGCTTCTTGATACATAGTACATGTAGGCCAAATTTTATTAAAATATCTGAAATGTTATTACAGATATTAATAATAAATGATTTATTTTTAAAAATTTCACCTCCCTGTATCTTAAAAGTTAAGACATTTAGGACATACGTTCACATGAAGTTTTCTTCTTAAAATGGACTCAAAAATTGCCTCTTTAAGTATTGACGTACACCCTGTATAATGTAAAAAAAAACCAAACATGATATTTTATTTCTCGTAAACAGTTGATTTTATCGAGGTCAATAAGATTTTTTTTTTGTTTAAGGTTAAAGCTATCCAAAAATAATATTGTTGAGCCTTTATCGTACAGAGTGTTAAAAAAATTGGTATTATTGTGTTAGAGCTAGCCGTCCCTGGCAAATCAAATAAGCCAAATTTTAAGAAGACTTATTTAGTTACCATCATATAAAAAAAATAATAATTTACGCCTACTTTTTTAAAAGTCATTAAAAAAACGATATTCAGAGGCGTCCGTTATTTACCTGTATCTCCGTAGGTAAGGGTCGTAGGAAAAAAGTTTATGGGAACTTGTCATAATATTTTTAAGTTTTCTATTAGATTCCGAGAGATTGCCCACATATCCAGGGACACCCTGTATAACAAATATATTTATTTATTTTACACCAAGATATTGCTTATATTAAATTAATATATTATTTTCTGTTGCAGGTAGGTGATATGGAATCATTTCAAGCATTGTTTGTAAGTAAAAATTTGGTAGAAGTACTTAGCACAAAGAAAGTAGTAGTTAAAGAACTAATACTTTTTCCTTTTAAATATGTTCGTAAAATGCTAAAATATTAAAGTACTTAAATTATCAGTAAACAAACATTGTTAATACATTATAAATAATAATAATTTATTGTTTTGGACCCTTTTGAGGGGAAGCATATCTTGATTCTTGTTAAATATATATATTTAAAAAAAAATCAGCAAAACCATGCCTGCCACCTTGTACACCCAACTAAAAACAAGAACGCTTGGTTTAGGACACCAACGGTGAGCTTTAAATTAATTATGATTAACTAAAAACTTTTTTTTACATTCTAGTTTTTTTAATAAAATAAAATAACTATAATTAGCTTCTGCACACATGCAGTCAAAAAACACGCAATAAAAATTTAAAATTGGAGAACTTTATTACAACGCATTTGCAATAATTAAGATTAAAAAGTGTTTGTTCGAATAATAAACTGGTTTTTAATTTACTTACTTAATAAACGTGGTTTTTTAAGCCTAATTAATCAGTTGGGATAAGTACTAATTATTCCGTCTGTGTATTCCTGCCAAACTTTTAATTTCCTCAAGACCAATTATTTTTTTGTCGGATTAAATTTAGGTTTAAAAATAGAATTTAACTTTAATGACAGGCGGGATTTGCTTTATTCAAAGTGGATAAATATTTAATTTAAATTAACTATTCTAGGCTTTTAACATGTCATGATAAAATAAATTTTATATTTTATTACCAATCACTTGACTACTGATAGCTATGAAGTATATCTATTTTTAAATTATAAAAACACTTGTATTATAGAGAATTTTTAGGACGCTCTATGGACTAAAAGTATGCGAAAATCTTTTATATATATATATATATATATATATATATATATATATATATATATATATATATATATATATATATATATATATATATATATATATATATATATATTTAGTGCTCTTACTAAAGTGAATTTAGGATAAAACACGGAAATCAATTTAGAACATGGCAAAACTATTATGCTTAAAGCTCAGACATAAAACACAGAGTTATAAAATGTAATGTTTGCCGGTTAGATACATGTGAAAATATTTTTTTTATAAAACGATTTTTAGAAAACCACGTGAATGGAGCCCGGTCATGCCAATCGATGTGTTCAATTATGGTTTAACTCGAAGTTTACCTGTTATGCAGAAGAGACTCCGATAGGCAACCGCTTAAAATTTTACTAAACATTTCCCACTCACGTCTATATAGAAATTATGCAACCAATTATACATACTTTTAAATATATAATTACAGTTTTTAAAGATTTTTTTTTGTTTGAATTTTGTATTAAAGCTATTAACACATTAAGGAAAGAAAAGCAAGAAAAAACAATTTTTTTTATGGAGAATTTTCATGGAAACTATTGTTCTGAGACAACAAGCAACTGTTTTTTTAGTAAGGAAGAGCATGCTATTATAAATTCTACTCAAATTTTGGATATCACTTCTTTTATTTATGGAGTTTGCTTTCAGACAAATCTGTACCATTTCCAAGAAAAGTCTTTTATATTTATTGCTTGTCTTCTCTAGAACCCTTGCTTCCCTAAAATTTGCTGGTTTTAAATATTTTTTCGTAACTAGTCAGTCACGCCTCCATCATGGCCTGCTGGAGGATAAGACATTCTCAATGGAGTTCAATAGTAACCTTGTAAAATTCTTTATATTATACCTTGATAATAGAATTCTAGTTGTTGCCTACAATGGATTTAGATCAAAAAAATTTTCAGAACTGGAAGTCCTGGGAGAACACAACAGGGTAACTCTCCTGTGGGTAACAGGACACTTGGGAATAGAAGGCAACGAAAAAGCGGATGAGCAAGCGACACAGGGATCATCCACACCATACTTCGGACCAGAACCTGCCCTTGAAGTGACCAAAACCACAGCACGAGGGCAAACCAGGGAATGGATCTGAAACAAACACGAGGGGGAGCCTAAGTGGAATAAGACATGGAAAAGGCTTCCTAAGGTGCCCATCTAAAAGAACGAGGAAAGAACTACTGCTAACAAGGTACAATAACCTAAGAGGACACCTACACAAGATAGGCTCACACAATGGGGTCCCCAGTTGCAGAATGTGTGACGAGGGGGAGAAAAAGTCTACTATATCCTCTGCGAATGTGAAGCGTTGAATTACAAAAGACAGGCATTATTTGGACAACCGAAAATGAGCCCACAGTAATATATAAACCAACCAGTCTCGGGGTTATACAGACTTGTAGAAGAAACAAGACTAATGGTAGGATTGGTATAAAAGATAATGGGAGATTAGGTACAAAAAGCTCAAAAGGCTGCGCTGCCTCTGGTAGTAAATCTAGACGGCTCCCAGAGAAGAAGAAGAAGAAGTGGCTCCACAGGGTAGAAATCGTCCTATATTATTTTTGCCATCTTTATAAATTATATAACTAAAAACATAATTAACGAATGTATTTTGTACTGGATGACATGGTACTAACCAGAATTGTACAAGAAGAGAGAAAGAGACTGCTTTTGAATATTGAGAGGTGTAAAGCAATGACAATATCCAACGTACACTATGAAATTCACTTTCATAGTGTACGTTTACTTTCAGTTAAGCAAGTGGGTGTAGTGATTAAAAAAATAGCTTTTAATAATCGTATCAACAAGGTTACCCAGTCGTTCATTTAAATTTTACAATTTATTGTAAGGTCTTAAACAAATAGAATTTACTAAAATGGAAAAAGCTGTTTTAATATTAACGGTGCAGACTATAAAACTTTAATACTCTCAAGGTGTCATTCTATTAAAGTGCAGTTTGATTGGTTGGCACTTGTTTTAACTATCGATCACATTTTCACACATTTTCAAGTGCTAAAGTCTGTCGATGCCTAAAATGCACTTTTAAAAGCTCGTGTCGCTTCTAACTTTGAAAAATGCATGGAAAAGTCAGATTGAAATACGTAACCTATTTAACAGCAAGAAAATCTTTTAATATTTAATATAATTCGGTGGTCTTGTCATACTATTACTTTTTCTCAGATTAATTGATTAACAATATTGGACGGAGTGTAACTGGTGACAGGGGATTGCTGGGGCACAGCGTGTGTTGTTGTGTGTGAATCGGATCATATATTAAACAGTAGGTCACTTTTTCAATTATACTATTTTTACGGCAGTAAGGAAAGTTTAAAGATTTGTATAACGTGCACTATAATTGCATGTTTTATATTAGGACAACGTTTACGTGGACAAAAATTTTAATAAGCAATAGATGTATAGTAAAAATAGTTTATAAAAAATAACGAAATTGATGGAATTTTTAAAGATACATTTTTATCATTCCTCCCTGTGAAGCATAAAGGCAAAAGAGGATTTCATCATCATCATCCAATCAAGAGATGACTTTGTTTTTTTTTATATGTTGTATAGTTTTGTGGCGGATTTATGTTTAAATAGGTTCTTGTTGGGTTTACTTGCCTGAGAAGTTTCTAGAGAATGGGACCACTTCGGACTTGGTCCTAAGGTATAGCGGCTAAGTGTGCTTGGCCCTTTTGTAACCTATGGGCAGATCATAGGTGACATGTTCAATTCAAAACACTTATCTACGTTTCGGTGGCAGGTCTGCCACCGATATCAAAAGTTACTTTAATGAAAAATAAAATGGCAATTAAAATTTAATTTGTAAGAATTTTTGTATAAACTTTAGAAGGTTCTAAAATTCTTTTTATTATTTATGACGTTTTGTTTTATATAACATATTAGTTTGTTTTGACTAGTATATTTATAATTTTTAAAAAGACTAAAAGGTGGTAAATTAACATATTCAACCTGCAATTACTTCAGCATTAAGCATAGGTAACCATGTATTATTTAAATTAACAGATATTAATGCTATACATTTATCTTTATTTAATAATAAAAAGGCACTTTATTTTATTTTAACGTTTTTTGAACAAGTTGCCTTTGCTAAAATACTAAAGCATTTCAGTTTATTATGTGGTTCTTATCAAATGTGTGTTGACAGATTTAATTTGTAAAATTCTGTGTTTTTAATGTATGTTCTAGGTTTCTTTATGCGTTTGGCTAATGGTCTGGAAGTTTCACCTATTCAGAATTTATTACATTCACAAGGGATCTTATTAATACCATGTTTTGTGTTTTCGTTTATATTCTAGGGTCTTGTTTTTGTTACCTAAGATCTAATGGTGTTTTGTGTTTTAAAGATAGTATGAATATTTTATTTATCACCTATTCCTTGAATTTTGTTTGAAAACCCAGGAATATATGGTTAAAATAAATTTTTAATAGGTCCATTTTAATTTTGTCTTAAATTTGTTGCTTGAATGTTAGAAAATATTTGTTTATAAAATTAACGGATAATTATAGTCTGGCAACCGTATCTGTGACAGTGCGGCGTCGGTAAGGGGAAGGAAGTTGGAAACCAAACATGGCGTACTTCATTCATGAAAAGCACAGCGGCGTGCGGATTTTCCAAAAGTTCAGGAATATTTTGTAATTTGTTTAAATGAAATAATGTGTACAGTATACATTTATGCTTTATTTAAAATATATTTTAAATGTATGGTCGTCACCAAAAATAAAGGCATTTAAAGACACCAGTAACAATTTCTACAATATATTTCATGGAAAGTTAAAAATGCAGAAAAACTTCATCATCTAATCGTTTTTTTAATTGTTTCCTCTAAGATAGGCGGTATTTTTAATTTTTGGTAATAGTTCAAAATGAGGAAACGCGTTCTACGTTCCCTGTAGTATTATCATTCAATTTTTGATAAATGAAAAGAAATTTATAAAACAAAACTTACTAAGTAAGCATTACTATTACTATAATGTTAAATCATTATCTACCATGTCTCGTCCAAATAAATAATATTTCGCCCTTCTTGGAGATATTTTCGTATTTATGTATATATTTGTACCTATGAAATATTAGGACGCTCCATTATTTTTTTAATTTTGAAATTTACGCCAAAAAACCGTTTGATATTAGTAACGTCCTAAGTGTTTTCCTTGAATATGAAAAAATTTAAATCTTCTCGCAATATTTTGCAACAATTTTCTACTTGTCAGGACAACTTTCAATTTAAGATAAAACCTATTTATCATATGTCTTATCACTTGAAGAATCAAAATTTTTATTCTTCTCGACAAGAGAAAGACGCTGTCGTTTTTAGACTGGATAACATTTGATTGGTGTTATTTTCCAACCGTTCTTATCTCTTCTTTTTACAACTCCGGTGTAAAGAGATACCCGATCAAGCTTACGTTTAAATGGAAATTTTAAAGAATTGCTTGCAGCTTCTCATCGCAAACCCTATTAACAAAATAAAACAAAAATAAAATGGACAAAAGTATATTTAAAAGTAGCTTTTTATTTATGAGGCTGTATGCTTTATTCTGTGTATAACATGTTACTTCTGAAATAAAAGCGTATATTACTCAGTCTTTATTTAGTGACAAGCGGGTTGCCTAATCATCGAGACTTTGCCCGCTTTCTTTGTTACTTGATAACAGTTTAATGAAAACAATACTTTTTTCATATTTTTGACGTAAAAAATGGTATAAAGACATAGACTTCAAATTTAGTTGCCGCTACATATTATAAAGCTTTCTTTTTGTATATTTAATGTTTAAAACTAATAGAAAAAACATGGTTACTGATTTAAAGGATTATTACTTACCCATAAACATTTGCTATTACTTCTTTTGTTTGTCAATGTAGTGTCTTTCCGCAAGTAAATTTGTCCATTTTAAAGCAATAGTAATACTATTGAAATACTATTTAAAAATCAAATAAGAATTAAAAAATGTATATACAAGATAAAAACAAAAACACAACAAAAAACAAAATTACACAACATAAAATTTAACACTTAGAAATAAGGATAAAACCTTCGACCTCCGACACTGAATGTTTAAATATTCGACATTCCAAGAGAGGAACCAGAAACAGCGCAAACACTTCCAATCACAAGTAAATTTACCCCAAAAAACAAAACATGTACAAGCCCACCAACCAGGTTCGTTTGTTCGCAACTGGACAAGCCTTTGTTTGATGTTGCCAGTTTAGACAAAATCGATAAGGTCTTTGGAAAATAATTACCTAATAACATAATATTCTTAGTAAAACAAAATAGATATTAAATAAAAAAAGCTTTTTTCAATATTTTATTTGTTGTAATAATAAGGGCACGATAACTCAAGAGGAAACCTTCACAAGATAGGTTTATAGAATGGGGACAGTTGCAGAACCTGCTTTCTCAAGAGGGAAGAAACAGCCTACCATATCCTGTGCGAATGTGAGCATTGATACAAAGACAGCCATTATTTGCACTGAAAATCAATACAAAAATATAAACCAACAGTTGGTTATACAGACTTGTAGAAGGAACAAGACTACTGGAAGGATTAGATATAAAGAAATGAGATTAGGTACAAAAAAAGCCCACTAGGTTTGCGTTCCTACGGTGTAAAATCTAGCGGATCCTAGGGAAAAAAAACATATTTTTAAGGGATCTTAGAAAAAAAACAGGTTGTATCAAAAAATAGGTGCCAGTCAGTTGACTTGTGTAGTGCCGACTTTTGTATTATTTTTCGGATTTCATGGGTTCAATATTATACTGTTCTAACAGCCCCTTTTGGCGCGAAATCGGTTTTATGCTAGAACGATAGTATAAAATTTCTGTTCTATGTATAAACATACCTAAATATTTAAAACACAAACTTTAAAAAAGACAGTATTTATGATTCTATTAGTCATATTTAAAAACAGTTTAATATTATAATGTTCTAATAGCCCAACCAATGAGAAGATAGTATTTTTATTGAACAATATGATTGCTGTTTCAGTTTTGTCTGCGAGTAGTAGCAAAAACACGGCGTGTTTGTTTCTAGCTTTGTGCAGTGAAAATACGACAAGGCAATGATATTGCATTTGCTTTAATAAAATATTAGATAGAGTGGTGAAAGATTTCCTCATTAACTAAAATTCTTCATCTGGTCGGATTCTTGCGTGCACTCAAAATAAAAACTCTATCATGAGTCTGGCCCTTATGAAGTTCTAAAAAATATCCAATATTATGAAATCTTCAAATTGTGAACGGGCACAGTGGCATACAAAGTCGAAACATTTACAGCCAAATCCAGCCAAAAACTTTCGAGCGCAAATTTTCGGCCCCCCAGGATTGTTGCGTAATCTGGGTACAAATCAAAGACGTCCTTTTTGGTATTTCAGGGCATATAAAGTTTCTATCTTACAAAGAAGCATCAAACCTTAAATTTTAAAAAAATCCCTTATGCCTCTTTAAAAAAATAATGTATTGTCGGGAATTACCCCCCAAATTGTATTATAAACTCCATCATCGATGAAAAAATCAGTCTCCATCAGTTCATCAAGCAAAACTAGGAACAATAACTACTTCTGTTGTACCCTACTATAACATACCACAACCTAAAAATGTCTTTTACCATTTGCAAAAGTTGCAGATCTTCAAACTGTTATTTTTATGCCTGCTTTGGATATTACCCTTTTTTTTTGCTTTTTAAAGAATATAAAAACAACCGTGTTTGCTAATTAAAAAAAAAAGTTGCAAAAACAAAAGCTAATTCAAGGTTTAAAACTAATAAGAATAAATAAATAAAACAATAACAAAAGTACAAAAAGGAAAATAAAAAAGTGTTTTTAAATCATTTAAAGTAAAAATTTAACTTCATGTATTATTTTTAGCAAACATAATTTTTTTTCCCGTTTCTTTTAAAACAAGAATATCTCCATTATTTTTTAATCCTATTTTCTTATGTGAAATACCGATGTTACGTTTTGTAATACAATAATATGTTTTTTATGTCATTATTTTCCTTAGTATGTAAAAAAAAATTTATCTACAAATTTTTTGTTTTTTAGAACAAACCCGTTTTTTAATCCTGACAAAAAAAAAAAATGTTCTATCAAAAATTGTTTATTTCGCTTCACGTATAAAAACCCCAATTCAAATAAGAATCATGATATTTTTCATTCTTTATATATAATTCAAATTTTTAATATTAACATTTCGATGGTTAAAACAAAAAATGAACATAAATATTCAATCGCATTTCCCAATAATTTCATTTGGACCCCCCAGACGTATAATACTGACCCGATTTAACGAAAGTATTTAATAGGAACCATAGGTGGAGTGGCGGCGTCAATTCTGTAATCTTAAAATGCGCAAAAATGGCATAGTGATCAAACCATGGAGTTGGTTGGTAAGGAGAGTAATTACTGATGTTTGGTAGAATTGGGGGTTGAAAGTTAGAAAAATATTTCACGAATTTGAATTTTAACTGGAAACCTGAGAAAAGTACTTTTAGTTTCATGATAAGATTGGTAAGCAAGTTATCGACTATGAAGGTTTCGGATACTTTGCCCTAACGAATATTTTCAATTTGAACCCAGTAAAGAAAAATTAAAAATAATATAGTCAACATTTGTTAACAAAACAAAAATAATCAATGTGAAAAATTGTTAAATAAAAAAAAAGAAAAGGCAAAACAACATGTGTAAAACACGATGTTTTAAAATGTTATTTGTCAGAAAGGATATTTGAAAAAACTAATTTGTTTAAGTTTTACAGTAAAACTTAGTTTAGATAACTCTGGTTTATTAAAAGAAGTTCATGGATTACTTTTTTATAAACTAAATCATATAAATATTTAACTGTCCGTTAAATTGACTTCCTATTGATCACAATATACCTTGATTCAATAAGAATAAGTGCAAATTTATGTTTGCCATTCTTGTCACACTAACTTTAAAAGTAGATTTTTAAACTTTAAATTGAATACTTGACTTTAAAATATTTAAGACCTAACAAGGTAATACAAAGTTGACCCGTGAATGGTTGCTTTATATTTTTTGTATCGATTGTATTTTTTGTACGTCAAACTGACGAGAACTGAAATGTAATTTTAAAAGCTTTAACGCAAAAAATATTGATATTTTACCCTATAAATTTAAAAAATAGTCTTTAAAAAAGGGGTTTTTTTATTTTTTTTTGTATACAGTGTGTCCCAAATGTTTGAATGTATGGGGATCTTGGAAACCACGATAGATAGAAAATCGTTAAATGGAAAGTTTTGGACAATTATGTTGTAAGCTAATCCGTTTACTACGTGGTTTTATCTATTAGATTTTTGAAATTTGAAAAACATGAAACATGCATTTTTTGAAAATCGGCCCTATTTTTTTATAAGTGAAAATTTTCAAATCTGAAAACTTCCTCAAGCAACTTTTGTAGAATATGACCGGTAGTCTATTTTTATTTTTACGTTTCGGGTTTTAGAATCATCATCAGCTTTTTTTTTTTTTCATATGGACGCCATATTGGATTTTACGCAGCCAAATAGTGCTTTTTATTCTGATTTCAACAATGTATACCATGTTATAATTAGATTTTATAACCTCATTTATTTCAAAAAAAAAAATATTTTCTCCCGTTGGCCGTTCCTGCGAACGTCATTTTTTGTAAACAATAAAATATTAGTAATTGGCAAAATGATAAGCTGAACAGATATTTTACAGAAATGGTTTCGCGGGAAAATAGCTATAACGTTAATCCGTGTTAACAACAAAATGTAATGGGACAAAAGTAAAGTTGAATCATCATCACTTTCTTTCTATGGGCCCATATTGAAATTTTTCCCCCGCCAAATAGTGCTTTTATTCTTCAACAATGTATAACATGTTATAGTTTAGGAGTTTATAACCTCATCCCTTCAAAAAAAAATATTTTCTCAGTTGGCCTTGATTCGGCAAATGTCATCTTGGTATTTATGGTTTTATTTTTTTTTTTATTCAGTGTGATTTCTTGTAGAATAATAAAAAAGCCGTGGCAAGTAAAAAATTTAGAGGTTTTGCAACAACAAAAGAATTAAACTATGATATAAATTAAATATAAATTATATGAAATAAATTAAAATTAAAATAGACTTTTTCTTATAAATTTACAAATATTTGATTCACCTCTATTAGGGTTCATATTTTATGCAATTAACCCCACAAACATAGTTTTGTTGGTGGAAATGCAATTCTCAAGTGCAGTACGAACTCTCAGGCCTATTTGTTGAAACTCTAAAACGGTTTTTACAAAAGGGTAAATCAAGGGGTAAATCATATTATATTTTGCCAAATAATTTTTATATTTAAACAGGTTTTTAAGTCGCTTCAGGCATAAATAATGAGTGCAAGTAAAAAAATGAGTTGGGTGGCCCCTTTCCCCATATTCTACTTTTTTATTTAAAGTGAAGAGTTGTTTTTTATTTTTTGGACAGTCCAGAAGGCTGTGGTCAAGTACTAACGTACCTGGGTGTCTTAAGTGTGGTGAAAAGAGTTTGTTCACACGGGACTTAAATATTTGGAGACTGAAAAAAGGGAAACCTTTGCGGTAGCAGTTCCATAGTCTGGACCTCTAGTGGAAGGAACTACGAAAGAAAAAATTCGGGGCCTCTCTAGTTAAACTTAAAGGATGCATAAAAGTTGCACCAAGTGTTGCTCCGAAAAGAAGCCGTAAAATACCTAAGAAGAGCGAAAGATCCCCACAGCTCTCGTGAGCAAGGACGAAGCTTTTCTGTGAGCTGGGATTATTTATAGACAAACAGCTCTTCTGAATGAGTTGTAGGAGAGCCATTCCACAGCATAGGAACAATATTCTAAAAAAGGGGTTTGGGATACATAAAGGTAAAAAGATTGGAAAAAAAAACTTCTGGCTCGAAAAGAAATAAGCTTTTTTTAAAGCTGCTGAGGCTATGGATGTAATGTGTTTTTCCAGTTAAGGTTATTCTTAAAAGTAACACCGACAAAAATAAATAAGTCTTTGTTCTGCAAAACTTTGTCGCCTCTATGTAACGGATGAGCATTGATGTTTTCGTGAGCAACCTACCTGTGTTTTGGAAGCTTAAAATGGGAAAAAAATTTTTGGCCAATCAAGAAAAAAGTTTAAGGTTTGTAAAAAAAGACTTCGCATTGACCTACGCTTGATTTTAAATTAGGCTTGCTAACAAAAAATGGTGCAGTGGGGGGGTTTGGTGCAGAATTTATAATTCTTAATTTATTTGTACACAACCATATCAAATTGAGCGACATGTTAAGGTTTCATTTAGAAATATCAAAGTTTTCTGGGGCATCCAATCCCAGAACAAACATTATTGTATCAAACGCTGACTTTTTGCATGGTTGTGTAAAGCTTTTATTTGCAGCTGATATTTTTTCTTTATAAAAAATTATTGGTCCACGAGGACATTTTTGAAAAAACTACTGTGGTTACTCTTCTTTACTTGGTTCTGTATCCGTACACGTCAAAGTCAAACAAAACTTTTATTTTAAAAAATACTTTAATATAAAAATAGAAAAATAGTATAAACTTATCTTCCATCTTTTAAAAGCATCTAAATGTTTTCTAATTATCTAATCATATCTAATCTTAATGTGTATAAATCAAGTTTTTTTTTTATATATATATATTTAAAATTAAAACAAAAAAATTTAATAAAAAAAACAAAAAATTTTTAAATAATTTTTAAAAATTTTTGTTATATAAACTAATATTTAAATAATAACAAAACAAAAATATACCTGTTTATTCACGTCAATGGCTTTGATACGTGCAATGATTGATGACCCCAACAAGTACTAGGGACTAACCTTTCAAAATTATATCCCAAAACCTTTTGTTTCAACCATAATCCATTATACCACAGAAAAGTACCAGACGAATCAACCCCGCATGAAACTATGTTGATAAGGTCCATTTTAAAAAAATGTACAAATACAACAACCTGGAAGAAAAAAGTTATGGTTTAGTGCCATTAAACCACTGATATGGAAAAAATATTTACCCTAATATTATAGCACCTTTAAGTTATCACGAACCTGAAAACTCATATTTAATTAACAGTAAATTTATTTTAAAAACTGTGAGACAATAACAAAATCTGTAGAAGAAAGTGTTACTTTACTACTGCCCAGTCACTATTTTTTAAAAGCGTTTTGTTTTTTTTTCGGATGGGTCTGCATATATGCTGAATGCGGAAGACATTTAAAAAGAACATTTTCAAATTGCTGCATTTGACATGTTTAGCTCATCCCCTTTACATGGGGCGCGAAATGGTACGTTATTTTTACCCCTTATTGATACTTTTTTATCGAGGTAAAAAGTTTTTCTTAAGTCACCTGAGCGTATTACGACATTAAAATATTTTCCTAATGTCGCATTACCGCCACAACCTGCTATTACAAGGGGAAATATGGCTATCAATTAACATATTACCATATAAATTATAATTGGTAGAAAATTTTTCGACAGTTTGGGGGGGAAAAAATTCCAAAGTGTGAAAAAAAGAAAAGTTATAAATGCACCAAATGTTAAATCTGATTTAATTTTTTTTTTAAATTTTGGATATCTCTCGAATGTGATTGAACAGTTATAAAAACAAAATGTCCCCTTAGTGCCTTTATTTCATGTATTTCAAATTACTATAAACGAGCTTAAATCTGTTCCTAATGAAATTGGTGACAAATTAAAATTGTATGTACAAAAATCTTGGAAAGAAATCCAGGATTTTTAGAAATAAAACATATTTTTGAGGCACTACAAAATAAAAGTACTTGTAAAATCATTTTCGATTAACTCCGGTTACAAGTTGTGATGTCAAAAGAAGCTTTTTTAGACTTAGACATATTTTAAATTATAAAAGAACCAATTTTACCGAAACTAACTTTGAAAAAGATGTTAGTTATATCATGTAATGCAAATAAATTGTAAAACACTCCTGTTATGTTTTTATTTCACATTTTTTTAAATTTACTTATATTTCATATCTCCTTAATACGCACGCCAATGAATTTACCAGACATAAAAAATGTAGAGGGAACAAGCTCGTTCCGAAATCCGGGCCCTAGTTATTAAATATCTTTTTTCCAGAAATGGCCTAGCACGTCCCATTTTCAAAAACCTGCTTCTCTCTTATATAATGCGATATTTAAAATTATTTGTACCTGCCTTGGAACCGGAAAGTACAACAAGACCGCAGAGGGGCTATTTTTACAGTATTCTACGAACATTTAAGAGTTTTATTATTTTTTACACTTAAGATGGTTTCTGTCTCATTAATCGTACAGTCAAGTGTTTAATTCGATTTTGATATAAAATGGCAAGTTCGAGTCATCGATGTTGCAAAATCCAGCCAATAAGTTATTATATATGTGGACGATTTATTATAAAGTCCCAAGCTAGATCTATCTGAGAAAGTAAAAAAAACCTATTTTTTATATTTTAAGTGCCATATTGGGGATCAAGATTAAAGTTGGGCTCCTCATGTTTGTTGTGTGAGTTGTCACGTAAATTTGGTGCAGTGGATGTATCGCAAGAATAATTCTATGCCGTTTGCTGTTTATATAGTGTGAAGAGAACCTACTGACCATCTAAGTGACTGCTACTTTTGCATCACTAAAACAGAGGGGATTTCAAAAAAGCATGAAGACAAAATACAGTATTCAAATTTGCCTTCTGCGCTAAGGCCAGTTCCTCATTGCCAGGAACTAGCGGTACCGATAGCGCATTTAAAACAGGACTTCATGTTTCCCAGTGATTCTAATTATTCATCAGAATCTGATCCACAACTTCCTGAGAACACCAGTTGTGACCCAACATTTTTTCCAACTACCAGTGAATCTTACTTAATATAAATTAAATAACTTGGTACGTAACCTAGGATTGTCAACTCACAAATCGAAACTTCTTGGTTTCAGACTTGTGGAATTTATTAGATAAGAAAGCAAGTTTTTCACTTTACCGAAAACGGAATGTTACATTATCAAGTTTTTTTTTAATGAAAGGGTCACTATTTGTTTTTTGTGATATTGATGGTTTATTGAATGAGCTTAATATAGAACATGATCCTAGCGAGTTTCGTTTATTCATAGATTCGTCGAAATACATAAAAGCAGTTCTGCTTCATAATGGAAACAAAAAACCATCTATTCCTTAGTGATAAGCGAGACGGGTCTTGCGGTTTTGGTCTTGGTCTTGCAGCAAGACCAAGACCGAGACCAAGACCAAGACCGGGGTATGCAAGACCAAGACCAAGACCGAGGAGTGCAAGACTACGCAATACCAAGACCGACCTGCAAGACTCTTGCACTTCTGCAACTGTTTTAAAAATATTATAATATTCAATTTTTATATTCAATATACAGAGGTATTCCATAAAGAAATGGCAAAAATTTTGGCGAGAACTGCCAAAAAAGGCGATTATTTAATGAGTAACAGGTTTCTTTAATAAAATAATAATTAAATGGATCACTTTGTTATTTTATACAGTTCTTTAACAACGATTATGAGTAAATTCAATAACATGTTTCAAAAATAATAGGATTGTGACTCAATGGTCCGACAAAGCACGATATCTCCGAAACCGTTTACAACAGAGAAAAGCTAGGGGTACAAAAGTTATGGAAGCTGAAAATAACTTTCATGATTCTAATGTTTTTTTTTAAATTAGCTATCTTACAGGGTGAATCAAAAATTTTCAAAATCCAGTAAAACATTATTTTTGCTCCACACTGTAAGAAGTAGCACCATTAAATTGCTTCTTAAAACTAGGATATAAATGTAAAAGAGATGAATTAATCAAAAATATATTTTTCATGTCATATAGGAATATTTTTAATATAAATCGATTTTAAATATCACTTCCGGTTTTGACGTAAAAGGCAAAACAATGCTAAAAGAATAATAATGACGTCATTTTTATCAAAACCAAAAGTTACCACATTGACATTGTTTCTATATGACAGTTTAACAATTTTACAGCGTAATATACAGGGTGGTGATTTTTTTTATGGATTTTTTGTCATAAATTTTATATTTTAGGTTAAAAGCTAAAAATCAGGAAGTTTTCTTGGGTGGCAGTGTGATTCTTTCGAAAATTCTGGAATAGAAAAAAATCACATTTTACTCCCTTTTTTTCTATAATTTTTTCATATTCAGTTTTTCACTATAATGAACGGGTTTTGGAGATATTGAGCTTTGTCACAGTATTGAGCCACTTTGTATTTGCAGAATGTTTATAAAGTATTTGTACAAACTTTGTACTGCAAATTTTTGACTAATTTAAAGATAAAAAGTTCATATGAACTGAAAAGATTTCTGAATAACTGTTTTTTGAGTCAGAAACCAATGTTTACATATTAAAATTATTTTCGCGAAAATTTTACATCTGGTTAAAATTAAAAGTTATTTTTTCTGCTCACACAGTACATAGTTTTGTATTTCTTTTAATTTTATATGCCCCTTCAAAGAAAATTTAAATAATTCTTATCACTAAAATGTTTCTATGTGCCACTAAATGTATAAAAACAGGTTGTGTCTCAATTCAACTAAAAACGAAGCATAAATAAATAAACCCCTACATTTAAAATATGTTTTTTAATCAAATAATTCAAACGTATGTGTAAGGTTAAAATTGGAATATTTTATAATTTTAATGCAAATATATTTTTCATTTTTATTTATTTTTATGTATTAAAAACTAAAATTTTATTCAATATTACTAGTTTTTTACTAAAAAAAACAGAACTTCAGCAAGACTCTTGACAGACAAGACCAAGACCAAGACCTTAAGACCAATCAGACTCTTGCCAAGACCAAGACCAAGACCAAGACCGTGGTAAGACCAAGACCAAGACCTTCCTTTGCTTGCAAGACCAAGACCAAGACCAGGCTTGCAAGACCAAGACCAAGACCAAGACTAGCCCGGTCTTTGGTCTTGGTCTTGCTTTGCTCATCACTACTATTCCTATAGGCAATTCAGTGACAATGAAACAAACCTTTGACAACTTGGCAACCATATTAAATCGTGTTAAAAATGAACAGCATCAGTGGAATATCTGTGAAAGTTTAAAAGTCATAGGTATCTTGCTAGGACTTCAAGGAGGTTTTTTAAAGTATTGCTGTTTTTTGTGTCTGTAGACAGTAGGGCAACAACAAAAACACTACAGTAAAAAGGATTGGCCTAATAGAACTTCTTTTGATTCTGGTACTTCAAACGTTAAATATGCCCCCTTGTTAACTCTTAAAAGGTGCTGCTATCGCCTCTTTATATTAAGCTTGGACTAATGAAAAACTTTGTCAAAGCCGTGGAAAAAAAGATGGTGGTTACTAGTACCTAAAGAAATATCTCCTCAACTAAGTAATGCAAAATTAAAAAAGGCATATTCATTGGACCTCAGATAAGAAAGCTCCTAGATGATCTTTGTCTTCAAGAATAATTAAATGAGGGTGTCGCAAGTCTTAAAAATAAATTTTTGTACTCCCATTAGATTTTTTTCCGGAAAATTTGGGTGCAGTAAGCGACAAACAAGGAGAGAGGTTATACCAGGACATCAGGACGATAAAAACAGGATACCAGGGAGGCTGAAACCTATCTATGTTATATGATTACTGTTGGTTTTTAAAAAGGGATGATGCTACAGAACACAAAAGGAAAAAGTAAACGTTTTTGTCGCTCTATCATATCTCGTGCAATATATTTTTTATTCACATAACAACCAATCCTTAGTAATGTTTTTGTATAGGTTTCACATGTTTTATTTGTTTAGATTAAATAAATATATTAGATTGTAAAAATATATCATCTCATCTTTTTTTTCTTATAACAAAAAAAAATTACATTTTACAGTAACGAGCTTATCATTTTCGAATAAAGGACTCTAAAATACTTAAAACAAATCTATTTTTATCAATGTTACATTACAAAAAATTAAATTTGTTGACTTGTGTAATTGCGCCGTTTTTGATGTTTTATGCGTAGGGCAGGCCAAAAAACTCTTGCCTTTTGTAGGTCAGTATTACCATAATTTTTTTACTATTATTTATCTTTTTAAATCTAACGGCTCGGGCTTTTTCCGGAAAGCTAGATGGCTGCACATGTGCAACCTGTCCCCAAGAAATGATGCAAAACTCTCCCTTCTAACTATGGACCTATGTTTCTTCTTTTGTTTTATTTTTGTTTCTGTTGTTTGTAAGGTGATGGAAAAATCAAGTAATTCTCGTATCTTAAAGTATGACAGACAGTATGGATTTCGTCACAAAAGATCCACAGTTGATCTTCTTGGTTTGTCTCACACAACTAAAACAAGTCCCTTGACTTTTTTGGTAAATCTCAGATTTTTGCTCTTGACATATCTAAAGCTTCTGATGAGGTTTGGCATGATGGGCTTCTTAACAAACTCCCTTCCTACGGTCTTCCACCGAAGCTTTGTTCTTAGTTAGCCAGTTTTCTTTGTAATCGACATTTAACAGTTATTGTAGATGATTATTCTTCCAGCTTCTACCAAATTAATTGTGGGGTGCCCCAGGGCTCAGTACTGGCACCAACTCTATTTCCTTTTCACATGAACGATCTTCTCTCTTCTACAATCAATTATATTTATAGTTTTGCTGACGATAGTACCCTCCACTATTATATTCAATTTCTTAAGACACCCTGTAGGTCTAATTTAGAAACAAGCGCAGGTCAATGCAATCTCGGACTGGGACGCCAAAAATCTTGTCCAGTTTAATGCCTTTAAAACACAGTCATGTTCGCTATCGTGAAAAATGTCTACCAATGCTCATCCGTTACATATGAGCGGCCAGGTTCTGCAGAACAAAGGGTCATTTAATCTTGTGGGTGTTACTTTTGAGACTTACATTAACTGGCATAAACACATTACATCCATAGCCTCAGCAGCTTTAAAAAAGCTTTGATTCTTTTTCGAACCAAAAAGTATTTCTCTTCATCTAATCTGTATACTCTGTATGTATCCTAGATCAGATTCTCTTTAAAATATTGTTCTTACGTCTGGGGAATGGCGTCTCCTACAACACTTAACATTCTTGACTCCATTGAAAGAAGAGCTGATCCCACACTTACAGAAAGCTTTCTTCTCTTGCCCACCGACAAGCTGTAGGTAATCTGTCCCCCTTTTCTAGGCATTTTCACGGTTTCTGCTTCAAAAAGTTGGCCAATATAATTCCTTTTTTGGCAGCTCTCAACAGACCAACACGTAGTGCCACCTTTATGCATTATTTTACCGTTTAACTCGAGAGGCCCCGAACCTTCCACTTAGTTCCTTTCTTCATCTCTAGAGTGTCTAAACTACAGAACCTGCTACCCACAGAAGTTTTCCCTTCTCCTCCAAATCCCCAAATATTTACATCTCGTGTAAATAAACTACCTCTTACCAGACTTCAAACACCCACGGTACGTTAGTACTTAGGCCTTAGCCTTCGTAGACTGTCCCAAGATAAAAAAATCTGACAACAGTGCAAAAATCAGCCGGTTATTTATAAATAACATAACAGTATAAATTTGACATGATGAGGGTGTAGGTCGCGCGAAATGCCGAGTCGAGTAAAAAATAAAGAGTAAATTACCTACGCATCGTTAGATTAACATGTTTGACGCATGCCACATCAAAAACGCTTCAATTTTCAGCATTTTCGAAAATAAAAAAGTCATAGGTTACACAAAACTAAATCCACCCACGAAGTTTTAAAGAGTATTTTTTAATTCAAAATATAAAGCTGGGACCGATGCCTATATAATGTTTTGTGGTATTTTTAAATAAAACAAATATTGAGCTAGGTAAATTTATCGATAATCTATTGACGTATCGAATAACAATACAAAATTTTAAAACTATTCTTAACCAAATAAACGGATAAATCAGTAAAGTTAAAAATTATTATATTGATATGTTAAAAAATTAATAAATCGATTATTTGATAAACTAACGAGTAAATAAATCAATAAATGCATAGATCGACAGATAGACGATATATACAATAGAAAAAATCTAAACTATTAACTTAGTAAATACGGAAATGATGAGACTAATACTTTTTTAAGAAAATGTACTTTTTAGATCCATGCTTTAAAATGTTTAAAGAAAAGGAATAAAACAGAATTTTAAGTACTATTAAGGAAACCACTGTTAAAGATATTAAAAGACATTCTTTTAAAATGCCTTTTTAATTAACTGACCAAAATGGTTATAACAACACATACACTAGCAAAGAAAGATAAATTGTTTAATACATAAATGCACCTCTTAATTGTATTTTTTTTAATTTAAAACTGGCAAGAGCTAAATGTACTTTTAAAACCGGCAAAAAATGTCGAGTGAATTGTCTGGTATATGATTTAATAATGTTCTTTAACGTATTTTCATTAGTTTTATCGAATATATTTGAAATTTATTTAGGTCAGCTTTTAATTCAAATGGTGTGTTTAAATATCGTAAATTACGTATGGTCGTCTAATTAAATAAACCTGGATAATTTATGGAAAAACTCGCGATCATCAAATACCAATATAAAACTTAAAAACTAATGATATAATATAAATTATGTGTTCCTTTAAAAAATGTCATATTCACCATATACTGAAATAATTTTAGACTATGTACCTTAACATTTTCTAGAAATTTTTGATTTTTTTATATATATATATATATATATATATATATATATATATATATATATATATATATATATATATATATATATATATATTATTTGTTTATTTTCTTTGACCTTTGCCTTGATATATTGTTTATGCTTTTCCAAAATTTTCTGGATTTTTTGGGGATAAGGTCAGGCAATATATAAAAACAGTTGCTTACTAAGCAATTTTCATATAATTTTGTCAATTACCACGTTTCGGCCTGAGGGTATCAGTATATATGTATTTTTTATAACAACAAATTAATCTTAAAATTAAGGGGTTTCTCACGAAAAAGACTCATTTTTTGTTGTGAACATTTAGAACTTAAAGTGACAAACAAACACTTAACATTTAACACAAATAAATACAATGTATTTATATATATATATATATATATATATATATATATATATATATATATATATATATATATATATATATATATATATATATATAATATATATATATATATATATATATATATATATATATATATATATATATATATATATATATATATATATATATATATATATATATAATATATATATAAATATAATATATATATATATATATATATATATATATATATTATATAAGTATATGCTATTTATAATCGGGGACTTTGGCACTATTAAGTATTAAAATTCATTGAAAATACAGTTAAACCCTATATCGTAACATAGATTGAGACCTTTAGTATTTTGAGGTAAGAGGGGTTTCGGTTAAGTCCCTGATTAAAAATATTACTTTGCAAAGTTTAACATTCTATCATTTTTCATAGGAAATGGTCCTTGATGAAAGAAATTATAGTAACTTATTTTTTAAACAGGTCATATCTAAACTAAAGAAAGGTATATACCATTAAAAGATATGGGGTAGGCCGTAACTGGCGTTTTACTTAAGATGGAAAAATTTAAATTTTGCCTAAAGAATTCCAAATCCTTTGTATAGCTATGGTATTTAGTTAAGAAAGTTTTACAAAAAAGCAAAAACAAAATAAAATTTAACACCCTGTATCTTAGTAATTATAAACTTTGTGATAAGGCAAGTTTACGTAAATTGCATTATTTCGACCTAAGGAATCTGCTGTTGCTCTGTGTCACATTACTTTTGAGACACCCTGTATGTCTAATACTATCCTTTCAATTTAAAATTGGCAACTTTAACATCTTAAAATCAATAAGTAATAAAATATTCAATACTAAGGCAAGGTGTCATCAAAGTGCTTTTCGATTGATTGCCTTATATTTTTTAACTATCAATCACATTCTCGAGTGTTGAACACTGGCGACGTCTGTAACGTAATTTTAAAGGCCTTTGTCACTTTCGACGCGACGTTGAAAAATGCCCGGAAAAGTCTAATCGAAGAATGTGTTACTGATTGATTCGGAGGGAAATAAATTGTTATTTGGTAGCAACATAACTCTTTAAGAATACGCTCATCGGTAATAAATGGATTGTTTAAATTTTTAATAAATTTAAATATACTTTAATACATTTAGGAAAGTAATATAAATGACATGAAAAACCTAACTTTTGTAACTTTTTAATAGTCTACGAAGAGTTTTATGCAGTGTCACCATTAAGGTCCGCAATTTTATTTCATTAGACTTAGATAAAACCGGACTTTGGCATTAGTTTTTGCTTTAATTAGACTAACAATAATTTAAGCCTTGGTCACGAAAGGTTATTTGGTATCTGATAAAATGGATATTTATAAAGAAATGCTAAAAGCTGCACATATGCAACCTGTTCAAAAAAAAAGGATTTAAAACTCTCCCTTTACCTATTTTTTTAGTTGCTTGTAAAGTAAAGAAAACATTTAAATATTTCCAAATTATATAGTATTTAAAAAAACACTGAACCTTACATAAAAGACAGTATGGCTTCCGTCACAAAAGATCCTCAGCAGATCTTCTTTCTTTTGTCTCACACAACAGGAACAAGTCCCTTGAGTTTCTTGGTAAATCCCAGATCGCTGCTCTTAACATAACCAAAGCTTTTGATCAGGTATGACATAATGGGCTTTCTGAAAAACTTTCTTCCTACGGTCTTTTACCAAAGCTCTGTTCTTTGCTCTCCAGTTTGCTTTCTTATCGACGTGTATCAGTTATTGTGGATGGTCATTCTTTCAGATTTTACTAAATTAATGCTAGGGTGCCTCAGAGCTCAGTGCTGAATTTCTTTGTTATATTTCATTGTTCCTTTTTTATATCAAACACTTTTCTCTTTCAAAATCAATTATACTTATAGTTTTGCTGACGATAGTACCCTTTACTCTAATATTCGATTTCTCAAACCCACCCTATAAGCCCGATTTGGAAAACATCGCGGGTCAATGCAATTATCTCTATTACAACAAATAAATTACAATAACAATTACAATACAATTACAATTAAACTAATCTTAAACTGGAGCGCTAACATCTTTTGCAGTTTAATACCTCCAAAAAACAAGCATGTTCGCTGTCGCGAAAAAAACCTGCCAATGCTTATCCGGTACATATAAGCGGCCACGTTCTGCAGTAAGAGAGAGTAACTTAATCTTTGGTTATATGGTTGGTTGGTTATATTTTTAGAATAATATTAATTGGCACAAACGCATTACATTTGCAGCCTTAGCAGCTTCATAGATCTTTGATTCCTCTTTCGAGCCAGAAAGTATTTTTCTCTTTCTGATTCGTATAGTTTGTATGCATCCCAAATCAGACCCTATTTAGAATATTGTTCTCATGTTTGTGGAATGGAGTGTTTTACAACTCTTGGCATTCTATTCAAAGAAAAGCTGTTCGTCTTATTAATAATCCTCCGCTTACTTCAAAGCTTTCTTCTCTTGCCCATCGACGGGCTGTAGGATATCTATCATTCTTTTATAGGTACTTTCACGGCTTCTGCTCCAAGAAGTTGGCCACTATAATTACTTCAGCAGCTTCCAACGTAGTGCAGCTTTTATGCATTCTTTTATAGTTTAACTGTGTTCAAATGTGCTCCCGACCTTGCACCAGCCCTAACTAGCCTCTTTCGAATCTCTTACGACGCGGGCATTTTCCCGGAGAGTTATAAAGCTGCACGTGTGCAACCTGTTCCCAAAAAAGGATCCAAAACTTTCCCTTCTAACTATAAACCTATATCTCGTCTTTCTGTTGTTTGCAAAGTAATGGAAAAATTCATCAATTTCCAAATCTTAAAGTATCTGGAAAAATACAAGATCTTACATGCTAGACAGCATGGATTCCATCACAAAAGATCCATAGCTGATCTTCTTTCCTTTGTCTTACACAAATGGAACTTTCCCTTAAGTTTCTTGGTGAATCCCAGATCGTTGCTCTTGACATATCCAAAGCTTTCGATCAGCTCTGGCATGACGAGCTTCTTAACAATCTTCCTTTTTACTGTCTTCCACCCAAGCTTTGCTCTTAGCTCTCCAGTTTCCTTTCTAATCGACGTATATCAGTTACTGTAGATGGTCATTCTTCAAGCTTCTACCAAATTAATGCTGGGGTGCCCCATGGCTCAGTGGTGGCACCCACGCTGTTTCTTTTACACATTAACGATCTTCTCTCTTCCACAATTAATCCCATTCATAGTTTTGCTGACGATAGTACCCTCCACTCTAGTATTTAATATCTTAGGCTTCCATGTGATTCTGATTTGGAAAACAAGCGCAGGTCAATGCAGATATCTCTTTCAAAAATCTTGTTTAGTTTAATGCCTCGAAAACACAGTCATGTGCACTGTCGCGGAAAAAGTCTGCCAATGCTCATCTGTTACATATGAGCGACCAAGTTCTGCAGAACAAAGATTTGTTTAGTCTTGTTGGCGTTACTTTTAAGAATGGCCTCACCTGGCACAAGCACATTAGCTTTAAAAAGCTTGTATTTCTCTTTCGAGCCAAAAAGTATTTCTCGTCTTCCAATCTGTAGACTCTGTATGTATCCCAAATCAGACCCTCTTAAGAATATTGTTCTCATGTCAGAGAATGGTGTCCCCTACAACACTTAGCATTCTGGACTTCATTCAAAGAAGAGCCGTTCGTCTTATTAATGATCCGGTTACAGAAATGCTGTCTCTTCTTGCCCACCGTCAAGCTGTAGGGAATTCGTCGCTCTTCTATAGGTATTTTTACGGCTTCTGCTCAAAGGAGTTGGCCAGTATAATTCCTTCTCTGGCAGCTTTCAGCAAGCAACAGTTAGAGAGGCCCCGAACTTCCCGCTTTCTTCGTTTCTTTATCCCTAGAGTGCCAGTACTATGGAACCTGCTGCCCGTAGAAGTTTTTCCTTCTCCTCCCAATCTCCAAACATTTAAGTCCCGTGTAAACAAACTCCCTTTCACAACACTTAAGACACCCACGTTACGTTAGTACTTAGGCATCAGCCTTTGTGGACTGTCCCAAGATAAAAAAAACTTGAGAGACCTCGAACTTTCCACTTTGTTCGTTCCTTCATTCCTAGAGTGTCCCGACTCTAAAACCTGCTAACCGCAAAAGTTTTGTCTCCTCCAAATCTCTAAATATTTAAGTCTCAAGTAAATAAACTCCCTCTTACCACACTAAAGATACTCACGTTACGTTAGTACCTAGGCATCCAGCCTTTGTAGACTGTCCCAAGATAAAAAAAAATAAAATTAAGTAAGACAGGGACGCCGACTATGACTGTTTTATAGCCAGCTGTTTTTTTTTTATCTAGTCGGAGGTGTCTGAATTTTTGTATAATTTTATAAAAAAGTGGAACCAGTGAATAAGAAAATCATTATTTAACAGTGAATAATGGTTATCATAATTAAGTTAACTTATATTTAATGTATAAAGAACAAATAATAGATTAGTTATTAATAAAGACACTTAAATAATAACATGAGTCGTACCATTAAGATACACGTCACTATCAAATTTCAAATCATTTTACCAGAAATTAAGCGCGAGAGCGAACTTACCTGTGACCGAAATGACATAGTATACACTTAATTGATGTCAGCTTTGATATAAATGTGCCATTTCATTTGTGGTATCACGCATCAAAAGATTTAAGGGTCAAGTTAATTTCAATTGAATTCAGAGAGGTAATTACCTTTGACTTTAAAGCCACTAGAGGTTCGATAATGTATCTATATGTAACAGGCCTAGTACACTTTAAATTATTTACTTCATATTTTTTATGTAGTATGAGTAAATTAATAAATATTGTATAGATCAAAGAGAACGCAAATTTTAGTTTTTAAAGGTATAAGAAGAGCTAACGTAAGATGATGCAAAACGCACCCTGGATACAAAAAGAAATGTTTTAGCAAGAATACATTCCTTTTGTTCAAGAGACCGTCCTTTTTATTTGTTATATCTTGTCTAGTTTCTCTCGTTACAAAAATATATTTTTTAGTTAGGTTAGAATCTTAACTAGTTCTGAATAACTAATGTATATTTGGGTATTTATATTTAAAAGCACAGGTTTAAAATTAAAACCTTTCTGTATTTTAAAAATATTACTTTTTTAATATAAATAAAACTATTAAGGTACTTACTTTAAAATACATACTTAAAAAATTTAAGTGTACTGTTTGTTATTCAACCAAATGCAAAAAATATTACTTTTGTTGTATCTGGAAGGGGACTCAAGCCAATAACAGAATCTTGTATATTTTTTAAGGCAGTCATGTGGGGTTTAAAATTCCCTTTTTAACAATCAACCGTATGCGGTTGTTTTTGAAATAGCGGCAAAAAAAGCCAAAGGACCCCGCACAATCCTTATGACAGGTAGCTTTTAACATGGTGATCAAAAGTCTTACCCAAACGCCACCAAAAACCCTTCAGCCCGTTTAAGCCGCCAAAGTGAAACCTATTACACATACATTAAACTTTTTTAAAGCTTTTTTATACTGTTTCAAAACCTTCCTACACACCCTTTCTACTATCCATCATATACCCTCTCGGATCCCCAGCCCCTCCCCCACCGAAGCTCCAACATACACCTTCAAGGGTATCGAATTGTAAGTGTTTTTATTAAACTTCTTTAAAACTTTCTTTCTACTCTAAAATATTATTTTTTCGTCTCCTAACCCTTCCTACTGTCTGTCATCACATTACCTTCCCAGACTCAAAAGTTTACCAAAATCCCCTTACAGCTACAAGGTTAACTTAAATAAAAAAATAAAATTAAAATTAAAATGGAGTTTTTAGGAATTTTAATATTAAGCTTGGAAGATTCTGAGAACTTTTAGTTATTATTTATAAGTTTTGTCATAAATAACATATTAATTTGTTTTGGCTTATTTTTAAAAAGACAAACACAAACTGGTGTGTTTATTGATTTTAAATTTTCTAAAATTACTTTAGCTTCAAGCATAGGTAACTATGTATATTTAAATTAGCAGATATTAATGCTACAAATGTATCTTTATATATTAACATATATAAGCACTTTTTTTATTAAAGGTCCAATTTTTAGCTTCTTTCTTTGATTTGTTATAAAAATAATGGAGTAAAACAGTTTCAAGCCCAATTTTTATTTAAAACACTAAAATAATAAAAAAATAAATTAAAACCCAACTAAAAATTTACCACTCCCAGCCTAATACGATTTTAGAATTTATTTATCCTAAAAACCTTAAAAATGACATGCAACTTATCATATTTAATTTTTTTTCGTCTTTGTACCATCTCGTATATGTAAATCATTCTTGAAGTTAATCTGTTCTGATGGCAACCTTTACACTCTCATTAAGTATCATACCCATATCAAATATAAAATTAGTATCTTATTTTGTTCGTGAGTAATAATGCCAAGAAACAGATATACCAATAAAATCTCATGAAACATTAACATTGCAAAAACTTTTAGGTTTGTTTTTTTTGTTAATAATTTTTTTTCAACTTAAAGGGAAAAGTAAAAGGATGCTTAGAAAAAATATAGGTTGCATCAAAGAAAGTTGTATTTTTACAACATGTTTTCCATTTTATTTGGTAATTAGGTAGATTTTTTAAGCCTTAACATTCTTGATTTATACATACTTGTATGATGCAAAAATCTGCTATTTAATTTCATAAAACCCAAAAATATTTTACTTATACAATTTTTTAAACTATGATACACACCTCGTAATATCGCCCTCTACCTAACTTCACTATCAGCCGTCAGTCTATTATTGGAAATCGCTTTATACCGTAACGAATACTATTGGTGGCGCCCTCTGTCAGAAAATTATAAGACTGACAGAAATATAACTTCCGATAAAGCTTCGAAGTAAAAATTGGCGTGTTAGATAATAGATGGCAGTAAGAAAGTGTTTTGCAGAATATTATAATGAGTAAAAAAGTTTAATTTTATAATTAGTATAACGATAATCTTAAAATTTATTTTTAAGGTCATATTATTTTACATGTTTAATAATCATGGGTGTATGATAAAACCCAATAAAAAAGCATAACAAATGAGTTTAATACTTTCTTTACAAATAAATACAAGTATTTTTATTTTTACTAAAAATAACCGCAAAGTAGATATTAAAAAATAGTTTTAATATCATTTAGTCTTTGTCTTGTTAATGGCTCTTGTAAATAGACAAATTACTGCCCTATGAACTTTTAGACACAACTTTCCTAAATGACATAGGGTATACTGTTGTGTATCTCATATTGTTTAATGTCCTGAGAATATCAATTAGCGACGTCTAAAGGGGTTTTCCTAAAGGATATACCTAACCTGATGAGGTAGTATTGCCATATTACCATTAATTTCCCCCAAATTCATCAAATTAATATCATAAGCGGCTTTGTTTGCATATATTAATTTTTTTAGTAGCAAAACATATTTGAAATATTAGAAAGTAAGAGTAACTTAGGGCGTCCAATGCTAATTAATTGCGAGAGAATTGCTACCAAATCAATATTACTAATTATTTTGGAATTAGCTATTGGAACGGTAAAAAACATGTTTTCTTTTAAATATTTAATAAAAATATTAGGTCTTTTGAACTTTATAAAAAACTTAGTTTAAAATCTTTAAAAAATGAAAATATAAGTTATTTTTAACTTTAATATTATTACAATTAAATGTTTATTACTTTTCCAATTTTTACTTTTAAAAGGAGTTTTGCGGAAAAAATATATTTTCCTTAAAAAGTAAGTTTCAAGTAACAACCAAAATTACCACGTTTTCTACTTAAAAAAAATTGGCTCAAATGTATGCTACCTTTGATAACTCCTAAAAAGCAAAATTTATGCATTCTTATATATTTTAGGCACCTGTGTCAGTACAGTGTCTGCCAATTTCTTAAATTTTAATAATTATCAATTTTAAATTTAATTAATTTAATCATTATTATGATAAAACTTTGTAATCACTTATTGTAATAAACTAAAATATTTTTTATTTAAAAAAATCCGCTAACATTTTCAACGTGCGACTTATGTCCTTCTCCAGGAAAAAAAAGCACTTTACTCCCTTGTAATGTAAATAACTATACATTTAGTGTCATTATTTTTATTACTAATAAGATACATTTTAAGCTTATGTATGTTGTTAAAATCTAATCTTTTTATAAACTTTTGCATTTGTTATTATAAGCTGTTTGGTTAATTAGCTTCTTTTTTTTAAGGAATTTTCAGTAAGGGATGTTTGTTAATTTTTGGATCATCCTTAAGTATGCTGCAAGATTACTATGAGATATATTAATTTGTTGTTAATTGCAGTGTCAGTATGTTTAGGCTTGAGAAATATTTAAAAATATTTTTATATAATTAATAAAGATAAGAAAATTCATAAAGCGCCCTTTACTATGAGAAAATATTGTATCTCCAATTGGAATAATGTCATGATGTTTTAACAAAACGAAATTTTTTTTTTTTTCTTTGCAAATTAGATAACAAATTTTTACCCATATATATATATATATATATATATATATATATATATATATATATATATATATATATATATATATATATATATATATATATATATATATATATATATATATATATATATATATATATATATATATATATATATATATATATATATATATATATATATATATATATATATATATATATTTATATATATATATATTGATAATATATATATATATATAAAAAATTATTAAATATTAATTAAAAAAAAATATTATAAAATAAAATATTATTCATTTATTTTAATAATATATAAAATTTTTTAGTTTATTAAAATTAATAAATAGATTAATGCAAGTTTATTCTTAAAACAAATATTTAAACTATATATAATTTTATGTAATTTTATTGATATAAATTTAAATAAATCATTATAATATAATAATCTATATTTTATTTTATATCATTATATAAATAATATACATAATATATAAATATTATAAATATATAATATATATATATATATATATATATATATATATATATATATATATATATATATATATATATATATATATATATAATTACGTAGCTTATTAAAAACTTATTTCTCTTTAAAATGTTGGCAATTAAGTTTGATTCAATGTATTTTTAAAAACGCTTTAAATTTCTTTCTTTTTAAAAATTTTAGCCTCTCGAAAAAGAAGAAATTGTATAAAACCCGCATTAAACTTTTTCACTTTAACTTTATAAATATAAAATAAAAAAACATAGAAGAAGTTGTTTTCTAGGAAAGTTTTCCTGAGAAACTTCCTTCTTATACGAAATATAGATGATTAAAAGAAACAAAGTTTACTTCAAGACGAGAAAATAAAACGGTCAAGAACAACATGATGAGAGTTACGCAGCCGATAAGAAGTTGGCAAATGTACATTTATTTTGTAAAGTTTCAGAATAAAAGCACCACTTAAGTACATGACATCTGTATTTTTATTGTAGGATAATCCATGTTGTAAGAAATTTAAATCTATAGTGCGACTTTCTAACTTGGAATAAATTTAATAAATTTAAAAGAAGTCATTATATGGAAAAATGTTTGGATCCGTTGATTAGTAATTTTAGTCGCGTTTTTTCCATTGAAGAACAATTTATACAGTATCTCCCAAATTTTAGATATGAGGGCAAAGGTTGAAGAATATTTGGGTTGTTAATTTTATCTATACTCTTTACCTATCGAAAATCAAATTTATTTGACAGAAAGTTATAAAATATTAAAAATATAATGTTATAAATACCAAATAACAATATTCTAAAATTAACTAAATAACTAAATCTATATTTAAAATTTAAAAACTTCATCAAGTACTAGGTCTTCCTGGATTGTACCTAGTAACGATGGTGCATTACGCCGTTGCACAGCTAAACCAATTCTTTGGATAATGGAAGTTCAAGATTTTTTACATGGAATTTTGTTGCAAATTTCATTTATAAACCCTTAGCCTCATTACTCAAGACCAAAAGTTACAACAGCAAAAGGAATGAAGATAAAGCGGTCTTCAAGCTTTTTATATTTTAAATGTTTTTATTCTCGGCAGGACGAGCACCGCACCTACTAAATTAGAAGTTTTATCCAGATAGGATTTTGCAAGTGCATGGCTGCAAGTAGCGTCCCAAAGTAATTGTTTTTCATATTTCCAGTGAATTAAGGTCATTCCATCTACACGTATTCTATCGTTTTTGCAAACTCCAAGAGGCTTTAACACAGAAGGATTTTCAGCTGAAATTAGAGCTTTCTTGATAATGTCATTTATCTGACTGTGTCTAAAAGAACGCACTGCGCTTTTTTGCAGATAAACCCATGTAGGCAATAAATATCAGCATTTTCGCCGCAAACGCAGGTGTGCTGTCCACACACAGGCAGACCAAGTCTAAGAGCGATGGAAATATGAAATGTTTTGTTATCTAACAAATTTCCCTAGGACGAAGATGGAAGTGCGTTAATCCAAGCGTTACTTTTAAGGGCCTAAAGAGCAAGTAGACGTGCCCTATTTTCACTTGTCTGGCATATGTTTGTAATATATTTGTGACGAGCTTGGCAAATCAAAAAGTCAAAATTTTTCTGTTTTTTGGTAATTCTTGTGGTTGATTTTGAAGATTGTAAACAGATAACCATTCTAACAAAACAATTGCTAAAATCATTATCTACTGTCGCAAGAATATAGAAAGTTAAAATTTTGAAAAGTAAATCTTATACGTCATTGATTGAACCTAAAAAGGCAGAAATAGACAGGGTGGCTGTATCTATTATTTCGAGACCTCCAAATTTTACTGGAAGAGTGGTTTGTAATCAAAAATTTAATTTAATATCACAATTTCTTATGTCCTGAACCAAACTTTGTAATACATTATCAAATTTACGGAGTAAATCTGGAGATTTTGAACAAGGTAAAGATCTTAAAAAATACGACATTCGAGGTACAGGAAAGGAATATTTTAGTAAATATTAGGAAATATGTAAGTCTATAAATTTTAATTTGGTGCTAAGAGATTTTTAAAAATTTGTCTTTATATTAATTGAGTATTTAATTTCATTTGACAAAAAAACACTTTCTAATAAATTAAAAATTGAAATGGGAGTTACTGACGATACTGTTTGTTTATTATTTTGCTAATTTTCAAGGATTTTAGAAAAAAAGTTTCCTACCTTTATTAGCCAAATGTCTGTCAAATGTGAAACATAAGTAGATTTTTTAAAATTTTTATCATAAAATTTTTGTTATGCTATAAAATTTTTTGCTTAAAGGTCCCTTCAGTTTGATTTGTAAGCAATTTGGAACATGTTTCACAGTTTCATTTGTATACCCTTGATTTTTCCCTCACTTATTTAATGCTTTCTTTTTAAATTATAAATTTCATATGCTATTTTTATGTCATCTTTTTTAAACAGAGGCCCTTTTTTTGTGAGTTTATCGATATAGGTAAAATTTTTTAATTTAGTATTTTTTTATTACTAATAAAATAAATTTTAAGCAAAGGTTTTTTATTTAATTTTGTTTTAAAAAGTTATCTTTTAATAAAGTTTTGGCTCTGTTGTTATTAGCTGTTTGGTTAATCAAGTTCTTTTTTCAAAAATGTTCATTAAGGGATACGTTTGATAATTTATAATTAATTTAATATGCTGCAAGGTTACTATGGCATATGTTAATTTGATATTAATTGTGGTGCCAGTATGTGTAGGCCGACCGAAATACCACAATTTAATACCAAGGTATTGTAAGCAATCAAGTACCAAGCTATTGTAAGCAAAATAGATCAGCAGTTTCAGGAAAACGCAATACAAGAAAGAAAGATAATCATTGACAAAGTGCGCTTAATGAAGGTTAATGTATTGTTACGGAGTTTAAAAATATGTGTTTAAAGAATTGTAGAAAATTTAAATTATTTAATTTAAGTTAATAATTTATATAAATTAATTACCTTAGTTTAATTCCAATCCCACTTCTGACACCAAATATTCCGTTACACCTACTATAAAAACACGGACCTCGTTTTACAATTTTTTATTAACAAACAAGTTCTCACACGTTTCTATGGTAACCACAATGAAACGTAACTATGACAACTGTTAAGTTGTCAATGTCTACAACTGAATCGTTTAAAAAATAATTTTACACTGCCCGTTTTGAAGGTTCTTTTTGCGTTTTATAGTAACGTGGAATTACCTGGAGGAATTCCTTCAATACTGGATGCAAGCGCGAAATAGAACATTTAAAATGGACGGTGTGAAATTATTTATTAAATGATCCAGTTAATGGTATTGACGACTAAATAGTAAGCATAGTTACATTGCATTGTTGTTACCATAAAACGTTTGTGAATCTGATTGCTAATAAAAAGGTGTAAATGGATCCGTGTTTTATACGAGGTTTAACGAAACAATCTTATTTGTTAAAGAAAATCCCACTAAGCCCATTGGCAGATAGCTATTGGACAGGAAATTTGCCAATCTTTAGTAGCTGAAAGTGCACAAATTTCATCCTTATAAGCTAGTCATTTTCCATAAATGGGCTAAAGGCAATCCTGAAGGAAGGTTTCAGTTGTGCAAGGAAATAAGGGCTCTACTGGACATCAATGAACTAAATTCAGAAAATATACTGTTTCCTGGAGAATTGACATTTTTTTTTAAATGGAAAAGAAAACCGATAGAGTTGTCGTTATTGGGCAGACGAGAATCCACACTGGATATGGAAAGAAAACACTTAATGGCCCCCACAAAGTTAATTTTTTGGCAGAAATTATTTGTGATTGAGTTTTTTGAAGCAAATCTAAATGTAGCAAGATATTTAAAATTTTTGAAAGAGGAACTAGTTCCAAATTTCGCTGTTTTCTTTTCCGATAACAAAGCTGATTTCTCGAGCAGAAACATCTGGTTTTAATAAAATGGTTCGTCTCTCCAAATTATAAGGTCTGTTCGTAATTTTCTGGACGCGGTATTTTCATGCAGGTGGATTTGTAGAAGCAAGCCCCTGAAATATCTACTAAGATTTCCCAGACCTCACTTTAATAGACTACCTTTTTTATAGAGGTTCTTCGAAAAGTTCAAAACAAGTTTCAGTACCCTTTAGGATATTTCCAATTAGTCCATGGACAACGCTTTAATCATGTATTAAAGAAACATTATTAATGTGAATAAAATATATTTTTTTAAGTATTTTCTTTTAATATCTTGCAAACGAGACGAAAAAAAAATTAATTGTGCAGTTATAGCCCTAAAAAAATCTTGTTTTCCGATTTAAGAAAATCATCTATTCCAGGACAGTTACTTAGTGTATTACATGGTGTATTTTTTAATTTATAATATGTGACATGTAAGCTGTACATGACAGCATTAATTTTGACTTTCCCCAAGCAAACTGTTAATTTTAAACTTTATAATTGGTCCAGAGTGAGAAGCGAAGTCACAATTTATGCTTTATCTTGCGTAATAAAATTACTTTTAACTTTCCTTATAACGGCAATCTTAACTTGACTACAGAATTGGGGGTGAGTAGCAATTAAAATACTTTATGAGATGAAAATACCTATTAAATAACAGGAAATGAAAAATATATAACTTGTTCCTTAGAAGTATGAAAATATTTGTATTTATTATTATTTTTAAAACAGGTTAAACCTAAAAGCAAATAACTTTTTTACAAATGCTACTTACCTCAGTTGGGCGACAGTATTAGCGTACCGCGTACGTGCGATACTTTAAGCCAAACGGTTCAGCGATCAACGAGCCAATTCCAATGAGTATTAAAAAAAAGAAAAGCAATCCCTAAATAGACAAGTGGTACCATAAACGATGATTCTCTCCCCTAGCAAGCACAAAAGTAATAGTATAATATTTTATATGGAAGAAAAGTGATACTTCCATGGCGCGCTCGTGTTTAACAGTCGAACGGAGTGAGGCTGGTAATAGAGAGTAAGCCATGAAACGTTGATAAATTAGTGCAAAAACATTTATGATTAAAATATTATTCATTAACAAAGGAATTTATACACTAATTATTGTCATTAACATTTATAGTAAAAGTGCAATTTGTTGTGTTTTGGGAATTTATTGCTGACGCGAGTTGCTTTTCTGTAGAAAACGTTGACGGCGGCGGCGTTGGGTTCTTGATGAGCTAATCTTTCGCAACTATAGAAGACGTTTCTTAAACCGAGAGGTTTAGTACATTGGAAGATGGCATTGACGGTTGTTTCTGGATAGTGGAAGGGGTTTCGGTAAAATTGAGTAATTTGTTTGAAATATCTCTCTAAAATTTGTTGAATTCTCGAGGTATCCTTTAGCGACTGATGTAGATTTCCAGTCTCCAAGACGTTTAATGTTGGATATTTTTTCTCCGGAGTTTGCGAGAAATGTTGCAGAAGACCCGCAAGAGCTATGTTCAGTATACAATTCCGGGTTAGGAAGTTTGAGATAGGCCGCTATTTCCGATGGCATTTTTCCGAAGGTATTAATGCCGATACATTGTACTGTACACATTTCGTGTTTATAGTTCACAAAAAATCGCCTATGTGGTGTTGTCGGCTTTTTTAAACTGGCATACTTTCTATAGAGATTCAAAAATTTTCCATTTTTGGCATCTCCAAGGAAATGACAAACCTTTTGGAGCTGTGATTTTTTAAGTCTGGGATATGTATCAATACTAAATTTCTTTGGTCTTCAATATGGTCCAGACATATTTTTGTTAACTCCTCTCTACGACAAGCGCCCGCTAAGTCAAAAATCGTGGTCACTTTTACATGTAAATATATCTGGCGCTTATCCATAAATTTCGATATTTTTCTTTTTAAAAGACTTAGCCTTTTGGGTCTAAAACAAACGCTTTGTTTTTTAAGGTAGGCCGTCACTTTGAAAAACTTGCTTAAATCTATGTTCTTTCGTAACTTAATGATACATTTTAGCATAGAGTATCTAGACCATGATGTATTGGGTTTACATGTTTTTGATAAATAAGAGAAATAGGTTAAAAAAATCTCTTCTTTAAAAGACTTTACACCCTTACTTTGACACCCGCTCTTAAACATAACAAATTCTTTATCATACCTGTGACGAGATTTCATGGGCAGGAGATCTATACTTGCTATTTCTGCTGCTTCGATAATCGATGCTGGTAAATCGTCGTCAAAATCCATTGACAATATTTTTTCAATTTGGTTGAAAAATGCGTGACAGAAAATTCATTTTTGAATAATGCATAAACAATTAGTTGGTTGCTATGGATTCTTTAATAATTTATATGGAGTTATTAAACTATGTACTTACATTTGGTAAATTAGGATTATTTTATTTCATTTAATAAATGTTATTAAAAGACTGCAAAATTACATTAAAATTCAGTTTTTTCAAATATATAACTGTTATTAGCAAAATTATGCATTATTTTAAAATTAGATACTAATTTATTTCCAAAAAAAAAAAAGATTTTTATATATATATATATATATATATATATATATATATATATATATATTTTGGTCCACGGAAAAAAGGGAAAAAACTTTTTTTTTTGATTTTATAAAAAAAAAGTTTATGGATAAAAAATTTGGGTTTTAAAAAGTAAGATTAGATAGAAACTTTAAAATGTAAATTGAAAAAATTTAAAAAAAACCAAAAAATTAAAAAAGGGTTTTTTTTAAATTTTGGGGAAAAAAATTTTACGGGAAAAAAATTTTTTTTAAAAAAAAGGTAGTCTCTAATACAATACGTTTGGTTTTTTTTTTTGGGGTTTAAAAATTAAAATTTTTAATATCAATTTAAATTTTAAAATATCAATTTATTAAAAATTTTTTGCCGTTAAGTAGGACCGATCAGTGGCCAATAATTTTATGGCGAATTTTTGAAAATTATCAACGTTTACTAGTAAAAAAATTTGGAATTAGTTAATTGATAATGAAATTTTAATCACAAATAAATAAAAATAATTTTTTTGAAAATTGGTATTAAAAACTCCCCTTTTAACAACTTTTTTTAGTTTTTTTTCCCTACTTGCAAATAAATGCACTTTACTGTTGTCCTTTTTGTTTTTAAACCCCCAAAACCGCGTATAAAATATGTTAAATTTTTTTATCCCAATCTTACTCTAAGAAGTGGAAACATTTTTATCACAAGTAACTTTTTTCGATAAAATTAAAAATAAAAAAGTTTTTCCTATTCAACACCCCTTTTTCCCTGGAAAACCTGTACGTCCACGGGGGAAAAAGGGTTGGGGAAAGTAAAAAAAATTTTTTTTTTTTTTTTTTTTAAAAAAAAATTTTTTTAGTAAGATTGGGATAAAAAAAATTTTAAAAAATTTTATTCGCGGAATTCAGAAAATTGAAAAAAAATTTTAAAAGGTTCAAGAGAAAGGGGATTTATTTGAGAAGATATGGAAATAATATAATAGGAAAGTTGTTCAAAAAAGTAAACCCCCAAATCAATTTTCAAAAAAATCGGCCTACTTTTATTATTTGTGATAAAAAAATTTTTTAATATTAATTAACTAATTCAAAATTTACAACTCATTATTGTACTAGTAGGCGTTGATAGTGACAAGCTTTATTGACACTTCGCTTTTATAATTCATTACCCGCAGTAACGTCAGCTTTAAATGTTTTTTTAAAAGCAAAAAAAATTTTTAAAATTTTTAAATTAAAAATTTAAATTGATATTAAAATAAATTTAACCACAAAAAAAAAAAAAATAGGCCGAATTTTCCGGGGAAAATTGGATAAGAGACTACCTTTTAATTTTTTAAAAACAAAAATTTTTTCCATATCTTCTCAAATAAATGCACTTTACTCTTGTATCATTTTAAGTTTTTTTTTAAATTTTTTTAACACCGCGTATAAAATATGTTAAATGTTTCTATTCCAATCTTACTCAAGAAGTAGCAAAATTTTTTATCAGGAGTAGGTTTTTTTTATAAAATCAAAAATAAAAAAATTTTTTTTCTTCAACACCTTTTCCGTGGGGGGTACTGTTTTATATATATATATATATATATATATATATATATATATGTTTTTATATATATATATATATATATATATATATATATATATATATATATATATATATATATATATATATATATATATATATATATATATATATATATATATATATATATATATATATATATATATATATATATATATATATATATAAAAAAGTTTTCCGCACGCTTGTAGAAAAAAGTTATTAAAGATAAGTGGGTTCACAAGGCGTCTTAGATCGCTGTCGGTGGATAGTTGCTATGATTATGTAACATAAAGCTGTCAACAATAATTTTTTTTTAATTGCGTGTCCAATTTGTTTAATTAGGTAATAAATAAAAAAATTAGTTTTGTTTTCAGTTTAGTAAATATTGAATTGTTGACTTTTGTTTCGTTGTTTGTTTGGATCTATGTTGCTATGATTACACTTTTTTCTCTGTCGGTGGGAAACTAAAAAGAAAAAATACATTTCAAATATATTTTATCTTGGGAAAGTTTAAAACCTATTTTTTGATTAACCCTTTACTTGTGATTAGTTCTTGTAAAAAGGCTATCCTGTATACAACTTATTAGGCCAAGGAATTCATTAATATTTTACCTAAAAGTTTTAGGCAAAGATTAATTTCGAAACTACGTGACATGTAAACTTGTCAAAGATTAAAGCAATCATCGATTTTAATGAAGTCGGCTTCGCTAAGCGAACTGCTAGTTTCGAACTCCATAATTTCCCCAGTGTAAAGTGATACACTAAAATGTGTGTGTTTAATCTGCAGTAATAAACTTACTTTTAAATTTATTTACAATTATGCAGCTAATTTAAATAGCAAAAAGAATAAGGCACTTATAGGTATTTAAGTATTAAGGGAGGTAAGTGTAGTTTACCGCCCGAAAGTGTTTGAAGACCGACGCGACAGCGGAGGTCTTCCATATTTGAGGGCGGTACTACACTTAACGCTTAAAGTACTTATTAGGTTTGTTTAAACACGTCGAAAAACCGTCACCGATCGATCACGCTCATGCGCAGTGATTAAAGTGCGTTCCAGCAGAGACGTGATGGTTATCGGACGATCCTGTTTGTATACCAACAAAACTTGGGATCGTTTATTTACGGTTTCAGATGGTAATTCTGATACATGGCCTAAATTGAAAACTGTTTGGGTTCACTTGCGCATTGAACATCTTGGCACTGGATTTTTGATTTTTAACAGCTGTTTCATGTTTATTGTTTCATATTTCATCTTCATATGTTTACTGTTAAGGATTATGCAGAAAAGTTAAGTTAATTTAAGTTAACAAAAATCATGTTATTATAAATTAAGACATTTGTGTGAAAACATGCAAATCAGTTTAAAAATAACAATAAAATTTAGCATACGTAGGGCAAATCACTGTTAATAGGATTTTCGTGATTTCTATTTTATTGGTGCACTCTCTGGTAGCTGTCCGGTAATTTGTTAACTTGTTAAATAAATATTTGTATAAAAAATATATAATTTTGTTACATTTTTTTATAACGCATAGGGAAGACGAGTTTCTGTAAGCCTATTTTATGATGTTATTGTGTGGGAGTTTAATTATTTTAAAAAGGAAACATTTATTTCATTTTAGGATAAGGTTAAAAAAATTAAATAAGTTAAAAAAGTTAAAAGTGGTTTATCTTTTTAACTTAACTTAATTTCTAATTTATGTATATAATTAAAACCATTTGATCACATAATATATATAATTTATCTTTTCTTGTGTGACTTTAACTTATTTTAACTTAATTTAATTTTTCTGCATAATCCTAACTTTATTTAGCGGATAGCGTGCAACGTGCTTTAGCATTTTCTATTTCCTCGCTTGTTTACTTATTCAAAAACATTAATTTTTACACCTCCTAAGCACATCATTAAATTTAATTATCTTTAAAGATGAATGACGATATTATGAGTGATATTTGCTAACTTTGATCACAAAAATAATAAGCAGAAAAGTAGGGTTATATTTTTAAAACAAATAATTCAAAAACTTTTGATTTGACAGTCCCAAAAACGATCCGCAAAGCGATCCAACGTTTGTACTTTTCGTACCGTCACGAAACTATTTTAAGGCCGCGCATGCGTCTAAGCGCACCAAAAAACAGTTCAAAAACGATTTCGAAACGATACCGGATTTCTTGTTGGAACAAACCTATTATGTTTTATGCATAATCGGACGTTCTCAGTTCAAAATAAATTATAGTCTAAGAGCCGAAGAGAGATAGTTCTTCACCCATCTGTTAACCGGATGAAACCCATTTTTTTGTTAATCTTACAGATAAACATATGCATTTTGACTATATTGCCTATCAAAATATGGTCAAGAATATTTTTAATTAAATTAACTTTAATCAACTTTTTTTTAAACTTTGACTACGTAATTACTAAATAAATTTTGTATAGATCGACATGCCTAGCTGATCTTGCTCGCTCATTTTTAGTCAAGACAATCTGACAAGCAGGTGCAAACAGGTAAGTTTTTATAAGTGACTATTATAATTTGAGAATGAAGATAATTAAATATAAAACGCGTTGATATACTCTTGCCAGCGAAAAAATGATCAAGTGACCTATTGTCAAGTTTTAAAGTTTATAACGCAGTTGCGCACGAGAGAGAGGGAGCGAATCACCCTACAAGTGTGGTAGAGAAAGATAAAATATGGTCGCTGAGCCCGGCGTTTTCGTCAAATCAGATATTGATTAAAATTTAAAAGTGATGTACTTACTTCATGATTATTTACGAAAGTTTCAAACTCTTCTCTATATTTACTTTTCAAACCTGTTATTTTACCGTAACAAACAGTATGATTACCAAAAAAATTTAGAGATTCTTTGGTTAGCTGAATATCCTTGTATTTAAATTTTCTTTGCTTCCAAAAATTCAAGATTAATGAGCAGTTTTTAAATGTCTCATCATTAAAATCAATAACAAATTTTTTTGGTAACACTTAAAACACTTTTTATCCATTTTTTAATTTAATTTTTAGTGACATTATAAACTTTAAAGCTTGACAATAGGTCACTTGAAATTTTTTTTGCTGGCAAGAGTATATCAACGCGTTTTATATTTAATTGTCTTTATTCTTAAATTATAATAGTCACTTATAAAAACTTACCTGTTTGCACCTGCTTGCCAGATAGTCTTGACTAAAAAAGACCAGCTAGGCATGTTTTGTACGATTTAAAATTTCGATCTATACAAAATTTATTTAGTTATCACGCAGTCAAAGTTAAAAAAAAAAAATTGATTAAAGTTAATTTAATTAAAAATAGTCTTGAACATATTTTGATAGGCAATATGGTCAATGCATTTGTTTGTGTAAGATTAACAAAAAAATGGGTATCATCCGGTTAACAGATGGGTGAAGAACGATCTTCCGATTCCTCAAATAAACGGGTCAACAAATGAACCTGGCCACCCGGGATTTTTTATATAAATTCGACCCACATAACTTTTTTAATTTTTAACCGTTTTTTTAAATTTTTTTTTATCCCTTAGAAGGAAATTTTATTGGCTTTGAGCTACTTGTGGCTAATTTTTTAAACGTTGCTAGGGCTACGTTATACAGCGTATTAAAAAACATGTCACTTTTTTTGACGAAAATAAAAAGTTCTCCCAGTTTTACAAAATTGAAGAATATTTCATTTTCATCACATGGGTATATTAACTGCCATTACCCCCGAGATATTTTCGCATTTTTTATTTAAAGTTGGTTATTAAAAAAATTACAGGGGGCTATTCAAAAGTAGTAATTTTTGCCAATTTTTTCATAAAATTAAATTTTTACTTAAAACAGTCGGAAAACCATTAAAATAAAGACTTTTGGGTCCAATAAAAATATAAATAATAAATGCAGTTAAATAAACGAATGCATTATACAGGTTGTTTAAAAATTAAATAGGGCACTGGGCATGTGCAAATTTTATAAGAATTCCTGAGTCCCAAATCTATAGAATTGAAAAATATTTTGTTTTTACCACAAGGTGAATTAACTGAATCATAACCTCGGGACGTTTTCGCAATTTTGATTAAAAGTTGGTTATTAAAAAAATTACAGGGGGGTTATTAAATGTAGTGCATTCTTACCAATTTTTCTAATTACATTAAATAATTTTATTTAAAACCAAGACAAAAACCTTAAAATGGGCACCAATATACCTGGTTAAGATAATTTTAATAAAGGCAATTAAAAAATTATACAGGATGTTTAAAAATTAATTGGAGCAAAATGGAGAGCTGCTAATGTTAAGGTTTCTTATGTCCTAATTTTTTTTACAGAGTGATACACCTAAACTGTTGTTGTAATTGTTTATATAATTTTTCCCTATACGTTCCTTAAAAAATAAATACAGAGGGTTATACAAAAGTATTTTGCATTTTTGCCAAGTTTTCATTTAAATCGAGGTAATATCACCCGGAAGTAATTTGAAATCATTATGATAGAAACCATTACTCCTAATAAAGATAACGACAATAAATGGATTAGAAAAAACCTACAGGGCAGCTACAAATTTTGTAAGAATACCTGGGTCGCAAATCTATGAAATTAAAAAACATTTTTATTTTCCGTTAAGCCTCTCGGAAAATTTATGCAATTTTTGTTTTAAGTTGGTTATTAAGAAATTATTGGGGTTTTCTAAAAGTTTTTTTTTGTTTTTTGGTAATTCCTTTTAAAAATAAACTTTTTATAGAGTTATTTAGAAAAAACACCAATTTTTTTTATTTAATTTATTTTATTTAAAATAAGATTGGAATTTTTTTAAAAATAAAATTAAGAAATACAATAACAATTAAAAACTTCTAAATAAACAACTAAGGAAAAGGTAAAATAATTCTTAAATATACATTATTAAAAATAATTATTAACTGAAAAAATTAATTATTAAATAAAACAAAATTTTTAAATTAAAAAAAAACTAATATTTTATTGGACCTCCCGGATCGAAGAACAGCTAAACATTTTTTCTTGGCATGCTTTCAACCAGGTGATTAATAAGTTGTTGTGGAATTAACTGATTCTCTAATAAAGCTTGTGATAGAGCTTCGATAGTTGCTGGCTGGGTCCCTTAACGATAGCTGCTTTCCCACCTAACCCATACATGTTCAATGGGTTAAGGTCCGGGACCGGCGGCCATATCATTCTTTGGATATTGTTGTCAACAAAAACTTGGTTAACGATCATTGCTTTATGTGGAGAATTCCTCCACATAAACAAACCCTTCACCAAAATTTTGTGCAAAAGGTACAACATTGGGAATTAGGCACATGTTTCTGTAACGAACGGCGTTCATGGTTTCTCGTGGTAAAATGACCAACTCAGTTCTCCCATTAACCATTATTCCACCCCACACAAGTTATTCCTCCACCACCAAAAGCAACCCGTGATTCCATCATTTCTTCTCTATACCGCTCCCCAACTTGTCTCCACACCATAGTACGACCATCAGGGGCGAAACATATTAAAACGAGATTCGTCACTGAACATACAGTTTTGCCAGTCTTGTTGGCCCCAATTTTGATGCTGCTGTGCCCACATTCTTCGTGCAGCCCGATGTTCTCTTAAAAAAAAAGGGCAAACCGCACGTCCCCCCTTCTCTAAGGTTTGCATCATGAAGGCGTCTTTTAAAGTTTGATTCGAAATTAGGATACCAGTTGCTGCTCTCAACGAATTATTTTTTTTTGAGTGGCATTCCTGGTAGGGTTGCGGCGGGCTGTAATGCGTATAAATCTATCGGAATTTATATTTTTTTTTTTTGGTCTGCCCCCCACCATGCCCCAAATTGAATATTGCCTGCTTCTCTCTTTTTTTTGTAATTACATTACCAATAACCGACCGTGCTCTGTACTTTTTTTTCAATTGCTCTTTTTTTTTTCCGTCTCTGTGCAAACGCAAAATATTTCTTAATTCGTTCTCCTTAATCGACTACGAACCATTTTGAAATTAAATAAATAACAAGGAAATTAAGGATCATTCAATATTGTAAAAAAAAAACTTTTAAATTTTGATAAGTGGTAACTACGGTAACCCTAAAGTCGTTGAAATACTCACCTGGGGAACTAAAATATTTTGGGTATTTATTTATTTTTTAAAAACCTCTAACCGGTCACAACAAAAAAAATGCTTTCGTTTTTTAAGTGTAAAAATGTAATTTTCTTTTAATTAATACTTTACTAGGGGATGGGAAGTTAACTCCACTAGAATTTTTTAACCCTATTAAAAGAAGAAATGCTCAGCTTTCCACCTCTATTTAAATGGAAAAACGCAGTACTTTTGTATAACCCTCTGTATTTATTTTTTAAGGAACGTATAGTAAAAATTGTAAAAACAATTACAACAACAGTTTAGGTGTATCACTCTGAAAAAAAAAATTGGACATAAGAATCTTAACATTAGCAGCTCTCCATTTTGCCCCAAATTTAAATTTTTTAAAAAATCCTGTAAAATTTTTTTTTAATTCCTTTATTTAAATTATTTTAAAACCAGGTATATTGGTGCTTTTTTTAAAGGGGGTTTTTTCTTGGTTTTAAATAAAATTACTTTTAATGTAATTAGAAAAATTGGTAAGAATGCACTACATTTAATAACCCTCTGTAATTTTTTTTAAAACCAACTTTTAATCAAAATTGCAAAAAAAGTCCCGGGGTTTTGATTCAGTTAATTCACCTATGTGGTAAAAAAAAAAATTTTTTTAATTTATAGATTTGGGACTCAGGAATTTTATAAAATTTCAATCCCCTGCCCTTTTTTTAATTTTTAAAAACCTGTATAATGCATTCGTTTATTTAACTGCATTTATTTTTTTATTTTTTTTGGGGCCCAAAAAATCTTTATTTTAATGGTTTTCCGACTGTTTTAAGTAAAATATCTTAATTTATATGAAAAAATTGGCAAAAATGTACTATTTTTTAATAGCCCCTGTAATTTCTTTAATAACCAACTTTAAAAAAAAAAAGCGAAAATATCTCGAGGTAATGGTTCAGTTAATATACCCATGTGATGAAAATGAAATATTCTTCAATTTTGTAAAACTGGGAGAACTTTGATTTTCGAAAAAAATGTGACATGCTTATTTAATACGCTGTATAACGTCCCCCTAGCAACGTTTAAAAAATTACCACAAGTAGCTCAAAGCCAATAAAATTTCCTTCTAAGGGATAAAAAAATTCAAAAATCGGTTAAAATTAAAAAAGTTAGGGCCGTCAATTTAGATAAAAATCGGGGGGGCCAGGTTCATTTTTGACCGGTTTATTACAACGTTTTCCCTCTAGTTTCTTAAAGTTGGCTGGACTCATGCTAAACCAAGTACCAAACCATCCTAAATTAGCAGGGGGGTTTAAGCTTTTGGGCAAAAATTTCTTACCGCCTTAGGGCGGAAATTCCCAAAAACTGCCCCGGGAAAAGTGTGCGGTAAGTTAAATTTACCGCCCGATCGTGCATAAACGTATTTGTTTTGCCGATCTTCTGTTTATTATATGACTAATATTTTACATATACTCTAAAAACTAAAATGCAACGAATTTTTTTTTAGTGGAATTGAAAATATAATAGTCCCATTTAAAAAAAATGTGAAACTCGACTAATTTTACCAACACCAATTTATAAATAAAATTACTTTTACCTCTAAAAGAGTCAAACCCTGACAAGGGCCCGCTTTAGGGGGGGGGGCAACCCGGGCATTGGCCCGGAGCGGCAAGATTTGGGGCGGCATTTATATTGATATAGTTATTTTCCTAACAAGTGCGGAAAGTATTTTTTTCCCCACGCTGCCCGTTACACGAACGACGCGCAGGGGAAATTGGGGAAACACCAAGAGCTTTTCGACAAGAAGAGGAAAAACCAACAAATTGGGAAGTTTGAGATAGGCCGCTTTCCCAAGGTTTAAAAGCCGTAATTGTTGTACACCTCCGTGTTTATAGTTCACAAAAAATCGCCTATATGGTGTTGTCGGCTTTCTTAAACTGGCATACTTTCTATATAGTTTTAAAAATTTTCCATTTTCGGCATCTCCAGAAATGACAAAGCTTCTAAAGCTGTGATTTTTTTGAGTCTGGGATGTGTATCAATACTAAATTTCCTTGGTCTTCAATATGATCCAAAAATATTTTTGTTAACTCCTCTCTACGACAAGCGCCCTCTATGCCAAAAATCGTAGCCACTTTTATATGTAAATAAGTATCATCTGGCACCTTATCCATGATTTTCGATATTTCTTCTTGTAAAAAGACTTTAGCCTTTTTGGGTTTAAAACCAACGCTTTGTTTTTTAAGGTAGGCCGTCACTTTGAAAAACTTGCTTAAATCTATATTCTTTCGCAACTTAATGATACATTTTAGCATCTGGACCATAATGTATTGGGTTTACATGTTTTTGAGAAATAAGAGAAATAGGCCAGAAAAATCTCTTCTTTAAAAGACTTCACACCCTTACTTTGACACCAGCTCTCAAACCTAACAAATTCTTTTTCATACCTGTGACGTTTTATTTCTTTTGGGAAAAAGGAGTTTCTAAAACTTGCTATTTTTTTTGCCTGGGCCTTCGTTTTAAATCAATGCTGGTAAAAATCGTTGTCAGAATCCCGGATTGAAAATCGGGGTATTTAAATCGTTTAATTTTTTTCCGTGTTTAATCTTCTTGGAAAAAAAAAGTTCTCTGGAAGTATTTTATTACAAATTTAAACCTCGAACCAAATTTTAGTATTGCGTTGCGTATATTATTAACTATATCAATAAGTGTTTCCACTGGGGAAAGAAGTTTTATTAACTAAGATTAATTAATTTTTTTAAAGTCAACATCACCACAACCTCGACTGAATAGCTTAGCTATGATATCTATCGATTAGTAATTGCAAAAAATTAGACCTTAAAAAAGTTATTTAAAATTTTGCGGAGTTAAAAGTTCGCAAAAAAAGTTTTTTTTAAATTATTTTTAAGTTGTTAATTTCTTAAAACATTAGCTACATATGTTTTTGTTTTTAAAATAAAAAGCATTGTTATTAAATTGTGTGTATTTTGTATTTAAAATCTTATTTAATTTTTAACTTAATTCAAAAACCCCCTTCCCTTCACCTTTAAATCAATTTCTAGGGCGGAAATTCTTATTTTTGCCCAGGATGGCCGAAAGGCTAGAGCGGGCCCTGACTCTGGGATTTATTTGCTGACCAAAATAATATCTAGTGAATGATGTACTTATAAAACCAAACAGGAAGGATATTTCTCAGTTAGTGTTTGGGTCCAGATTAGTGCCAAGGGTCCAAGAGTTTGCAAAGTTTTCCAAGAGAGACTAATTGATCCTATGTATAGTAATTTATTAAACTAAATTAGACAGTCAGGCAAGAGTTAAGGGTGAAAGAAGATATTACAAATAATTTATTTTAGTTTGAAGTAATAAATAAAAGACGAATAAAGAAGGTGCGGACATAATTGACAGAGTTTATAAATTAACATAATCTTTGATCAATATTTTAGATAAACCTACCGAAAATATTAAAGATTAAGTTAAGATTTTTTTCCTTTCTTGATGGCCTTACAAACTGGTGTATTGGCCACGAAAGTTTCACAAATAATTGTACTTTTTATTTTTTTCCCTTGTTTCGTCAATATTGTTTGAGTACCGAAATATGCAGATACTGCATTTCACGGTGCCTTCTAGACAACGCAATAGTCCACCATGGACGTTATACAAAAAACCACTACCTCTGATCTACTCGCTAGCATCAAAGCAAGACATTCATATAATCAAACAACGTCAAAAGCTAAATACTGTTTAGCAATCGCCTTAAAATAAAATCCTTCCTTGCTTAAATGCCAGTAAATCTTTTTGGTTCTTTGCTAAAACACTAGTCAAAAAGTCCTAAATAATTTTTCAGATCAATCCGATCAAACGTATTATTTTTTCTCTTAATACCAATAAATCGTCTGGACTAGATGGCATACTAGTAATTGTCTTTAAAAAAATATGTTTCTGAGCTTGCACTCACCTTAACTCACTTTTTTCTATTTTTTTATGACACGGGCATTTTTTCGGAAAACCGAGAAGCTACACGTGTAAAACCCGTTTTTAAAAAGGAATCTAAAACTCTCACATAAATCTGTATGTCTTCTTCAGTTGTTTTCATTATATCCTAACTTTTAAAAAGTATAAAAGAACAAAAATTTATTCATGAAACACAGAACGGGTTTTATCACAAAAGATCCACAGCAGCTTTTCGTTTCTTTGTCTTACACAACAGAAAGTTTTTAAAGTGTCTTGGTGAATCCCCGATTGTTGCTCTCACATATTCAAGGAGTTTGACCAAGTCTAAAATGCAACAAACATTTTTCCTACGTTCCTTCATCTAAACTTGCTTGCTTTCCAGTGTTTTTTCTAAATGACGTATTTTAGTCGTTGGTGCAAGTTTATGCTGAGGTGCTCTAGTGGTTTGGTACTGGCACCAACTTTATTCTTTCCTCATATCAATGAACTTCTCTCTACCACCATCATCCATCGTTTTGCTGATAAAAGTACTCTTAACTCTTATATTAAGTTTTTAATCTAGTCAGTCTTAAGTGTAAAGTAATAAACATATTTCTTTCACCTGACCATACATTAACAGTTTAATGCCTCAAAAATACACCCAGCCTTCCTGGACTGTCCCAAGATAAAAAAAAAACTTAAGGAAACTGTCCTATTAAAGTATGTAGCATTTTAATTGCTTTTTATCCTGACATTATAAAAATCAAGTTACAACCACAGTAATAAGAAAAGTTGAAAGTAATTTTATTACAAGAGATAAAGCACAAATTATAGCGTCACTCTTTACTCGGGGGAAATCTTTTGGCTTAAAACTAGCTTCGCTTAGCGAGCAACCTTTAATACAATTTATAACTAATTTAATTGCTAATATTATGTATACATCGCATCATGAGTGTAACGCTAAAAATTGTACAGGATGTCCGAAAACATCCTATCAACAACATTTCCAGCATTGTCTTGTTTAAAAAATAGGGTTTTCGGTCGTTTAAATATACAATAAATGGAAGGTCATGTGGTTTCACTACTTCCTGAACATATTAGGCTATAATGTTGCCCCTAATAAAAACTGTACAAATAAACATGTAGGTCAAACAAATAGACGTATATTCGTCAGGATCTAAGAGCACACAAATAGCAACGAGACCGCTAACCATAACACATGGCACGCTACGGATTTCGAAAATTCAGGCAAATGACAGATAAAACATCACAAGACCCGAATAGTGAATGAAACCTTCGAGATAAAAATAGCTGGTACGCTAAATAAACGTAATGATGCTATAACATTCTTATCACATAAAAAATCATCATAATAAACAGCCAAAAATCCAAGAAGGCGAGAACAAGGCATCTGGGTCTTATACTCAGCAAGAATTGACGCCAATTCCGCCAGCTTACTAGACCGAAACACGATACGACCTACTGTGACGGCTGATAACAACAAGTCATGCAAGCGCATTGACCAGTTAGTCCGTTATTAAGAGTGAACAACATTACTTGAAAATGTTAAATGAGATTTTGGTGGTCCATTGCAAATACAAGAATCTCGAAATGATCTTTTCTAAAAGATGCGCTCTATCTTTATAAAAGCCAGGTGAAACAAAGTTCTGTTCCATTTTGCTGCTGTATGTGTTGTTGTGGCGAGCTGGTGTAGTGGCAGCGTACCAGCCTCTCACCGTTGAAGACCCAAGTTTGAATCCCGCATTATCCATTGGACTCTTTCATAGCTTGTCACCTCACAGAAGGCAATGGCAAACCACTGTGTAGTATTTCTGCCTAGTAAACCTTCTAACATGTGCTTCGGAAAGTACGTTAAACCGGTGCCGGTGGTCCCACATCTGTGTCTAGTTAGTACGCAACACAGATATGTGCGAGAGGGTGCCTACGCTCTGAATAGGGTACGACACAGCAAGAAGAATTTGTTGTTAAAATTCCATATTTTAAGTATTGTAAAAAAGTTTGAACAATTTTCTAAAACAACGGTCTACACCGCGACCTGGACAAGATACACTTAACCACACATAATCAAAATGCTGAATTTCACCACACCGTGCCGCCACAGGCGACTACAGCTAAGTTTCAGTATTATTACATCTTAAATAAGAGCGAGGTAAGTAGATTTTCCTATCTCGTGGTCTTAAAGCAAGCCAAGCTAATCCAGATATTGAAACACTTCATTAATATTTTTCCGGTAACTGATATGAATATTTACGGTGTAATTACCCTTTACATTTATTTTGATGCATATTTAATGGTTTAACTGAGCTACCTTAAAGCTTCACCTACAAATCCGAAGAAAAAATATTTGTGGAGTGAGGGGACAGGGTCACTTCCACTGCTGCAGGCGAAAGTGGACTCTATTGCGTCATGTTTTGTTTTTGACAAACCCAACAAAATTGACGTCAAAGGGGAATCGAACACAAACGTGGCAGGTATAATCAATATCTACACAGACAGTTCGAAAACAAAAGAAGCTATGGGTGAGTTAGCCAGCGTGCTCAAACTGAGCTCACATGCATAACCATAGCTGCAAAAGAAATAAGCAGTAGAAACATCACTGGTAAAGTCGTGCTTATCCATACGGATTGCAGACAGACACTACTAGCCCTAGGAGACCACGCTACACCTCGGGTCTGGTACTAGAATGTCACCGCGCCCTTGTGGACGCTTCCAGCGTGAATGTGGTCACTCTCTGCTGGACCAAATAACACGCGCACTCCAAACGCAACCGCATCGCTGACTCGTTGGCCAGCAAGGCTGCCGGGACAAAACCTTTTGGACCCGAACCTTTCGTAGGTCTGACAGGGTCTACGATGAAGGACCTAATTAAAAAACACTCTCATTAGCAGTTTACAACATGATGGGATAAAATAGTAAACTGTAACTTTTCCAGGGAGTTACTGAACTATCCTGACAGAGATACAGCTAAACATTACTTGGTAATGCCTAGGGCGAGCCTTCGTCTAATCACGGGCGTTCTTATTGGAAATTATCGACTGCACAAAAACCTCTTTAGAATGGGTATAAATGACACATTTTTGTGTAGGGTTGTGAACAGGAAGACGAGACGGTAGAGCTGCACTCTCGTCCAAGAGAAGATCCATGCTGGGCGAGTATTGGCTTTCTTTGGCCGACATTAGGGAGATTCCCCTCGGCGACGTTCTTGCCTACTTTAAATCAGTAGGATAGGCGGCGTACTGAGTAAGGAGTCCCCTTTAGGAGGTAGCACAACGGACCTACTAAGGCCTAGGTGCAGTGATGTTTATCATCCTCCGCACTTTCAGATACAGATACAGATCTAAAACGCAACAACAAAAATACATATAAATTTTCTTTTTTTTAACCTGAATAAAAAAAAGAAGCAAAAAATGTAATGTTGGAACTTAGTATATCTCATGTCCTTACAAGCCGTTTGGTCAAACGTCAAATTTAAGGCCCAAATTAATCTTGAGTAGATAAAGGAAAAGATTTGGCGTATTTTTAAATCTAAATAAGTTTAACGAAAGAAGTCCATTGACCCTTTTAAAGACATATGTTCTATGACCATTCAAAAGTAAGAAAACAAAAAAAGTATTGTATTATTATTGTTTTAATAAATAAAGTATATTATGCATTTATAGTAAAATAATGGTCACGTAAAAATTTTATTTTTCTGTAACGTAATAAATAAATTAAAGTTTATATTGACATAAACATAGTCACAGTTACTGGTTAAACAATTGGGTAAATGTTTATCAAGATAATAAAGTGTTTTAAATGCAGAGTGTAAATGTTTTTAAATTCGCATATTGGTTTTTATTTTATTTCTTTCTGATTTACATTTAAATTGTGAATATTTTTAGTTCATCTATTAGAACTTTTATTTTAAATTTCCTGATTAAGTGTGTGTACATTTACGAAATTAAAATGTGTATATTTTTTATATATAATTTATAATCGCAATACCCCATATGAAGTTGTTTACTAACTCCCTTAAATTGATACTGGCGTACCTGCACTTACATGGGTGAAGCTGATTATTAACCCCTAACCTCCAATTCTAAATTGTTGACCCCTCGACTTTTGGTACGGGAGTTTATTTGTACTCCGTTTCTGCCAGCTCTTTTGAAATATTTTAATTGCTATCTGTAGGTAAATGTAATTAAACAGTGAGATATTATTATGTAACCACTGTCCGTGAACTAATTTGTTTAAAAAAATGTATTGAATTTTATCTAGTGCTGACCGGGTACTACTTGTTTTGAATTTAAGGTTATCATACTAAATGCAATAGGTAAGTTAATTTCTTAACTAACTTTGTAGAGATTTCACCTAACGAGTGTTGATCTATATTAGATCTCACCAAATAGGCTAGTCGAAGTTTTTGGGTGTAACAATGAACCAGTATTTTTAATGAAAGGAGCATACAGATGAAGTAGCAAAAAATATTAATAAAGCATGTTACGTTATAAGGTATCTTTGAGATCAAGTAAGTGTGAAAAGCCTTGGGGTTTATTATTTGGCATATGTTAAGTGGGAATTAGGGTACATTTTTTTTTTTATAAAATTCTGTAAATACTTAGAGGGTGTTCATTTCACAAAAACGTGTCTAAAATTCAATAACACTAAAATCTTGGACTTCCATTGTCTTTATTTTTAAATTATTACACAACGTTTTGGTTAGTGATGTATCTCCAACCGTTTTCAAGTGATAACTAAAGACTATTTTTAAAAGCTACGACCTTATATACTATCCGTTGTCCACCGAAGCTTGACCGACTTGTCACGATTCAGCAACGGCAGCCAGTTATTCGGAATGTCCACACTAGGTTTGCGAAATACATTTTGGCTGTTTGCAATTATTACAGCTTCTTTAAATTTTCTTTTCTTCCAGTGAGTTTCTTTATGAATAATTTTTGCTTCCGAACTTTGTATACGGTGTTGTTTTGACCATGCGTGTTCGGTAATCCCTGATTTCGACGTTTCACCTCGTTCCGTAGTATGTTTTTTGTGTTTTTTAACTCTAATTTCTAGTGGTCTTTTTGTTTCCTCGATGTATACTTTACTACATTTACAGGGAATTTGGTAGATAGAGTCATTTAAAAAAAATAACTGTATTTACCATTTGTTACGACCGTGCATATTTGTCTACTTTCAAGCACGCATTTTAGTTCGGAAATTGTCACCTTTCCCGCACTAGTGCGGGATTGTGCTGACGAAGAGCTTGCTAAAGATATTGTGAAGGCTGCCAATGAGGTAAATATGAACCTAATACTAAGTAAATTAAAAGAAAGATACTAGCAGCAAAACACCCAATTTTTAAATTGGTGCAAGAAAAAGCAAATCTAAAGTTAATGTTTTTTAATAGAGTCGTATTGTTCCCAACTTTTGCGAAAAGTGTCTTTTCCGCACTTAAGTGCTTGTCCGAATTCTGCTACGCGTCGTTCGGGCAACGGCACTTACCGCACTTGTTAGGAAAACGACCATTTTATTCTCTTTATAAATACTTTTATTTGTAATGTGAAGTCCTTTTGATATTGGTTTTTCTTGACTGTTGATTTAAATTTTGTATTTTATATAATATGGTAGTGTGAAGAAGTATTAATGAGTGTCAGAGTGCACGCATGTATACAATACATATAAATATATACTTTTTATTTAGTATTGTAACAAAACTTTATGTTATTTGACATTGTTATGTTTCATTTATGAAACCCATAAAAATTAAAGCGTTTTCTTTATATATTTATTTATTTCATTCTTTATTACATAAGTTCCATTATTGAAAACAAAGCATGCGTAAAATATAAAACTAAACCTAATAACAATAAATATTTAAATACACAAATTTAATTACTTAAAATTACAAAATAAAATAACGAATTAAAATAAATAACGTAGGGTATTGTACAAATTATTACACGAAAACAAGAGACATAGAGACATAAAAAGCCACCAGAGGAAAATAAAAACTTACAAGTATAGTTACTTATATTATTATTAGATTAAAGTAATCCAAATGAGAATACAAAGGGTTTTCTAAAAATAGATCTTTTCTTAACAAATTTTTAATTCTGTTAAAATTTTATTGTCTTGGGGTAAATTTTAAATGCCTTAACCCGTCATATACAATAAACTCTTTTCAAAAAATGCATTGTTATGTCTCATAACACTGAGATTGCAGGGGCACCTTGTTTGCATTTCAACATTAAACTGAAAATTTGGGGAAAATAGTGTTTTATTTTTTATAAGAAAATCAAAATTTTATAAAATAAAGTGAATACACGGTTTATAATTTCATACTTTTTTTTAAAAAGAGGAGCAGCATGCTCCAGGAAGGTGATTCCCCCAAAGATCCCAACATACCTTTTAAGAAGAAATAATCTATTTATTCTGGCAAAAACCCCAAGCATGATCCATAATGCTAGTTGTCTGGACACACGCATTTTTGAGGGTAATTTATGTTTATTAACCTGCTTTCCAAAAATTATTTACACAAAAACGATTTTGCCAAACTATTTGCTAGTTTTTCTATGTGTAAGTCCCACGAAAGTTTATTTTTTATTTTTAATCAAAAAAAAATGTATTTCTTTGTTTTTAATAGAATTGAATAGGGTTTTATTAGCGAACTTTGTGGGGGTTTTTTTTTTAGTTTGTTACTTACTTTTAAATTTTGAATTTAAAGAAAGTTTTTGCCCGAAAAAATTTTTTTTATTTGGCCAAAGGTTTTTGGGAATTTAACCGGGTTTAGCGTAACCTTTTTTGGGCGGCTATTGTTTTTTCCTATCCGTTTTAAAATTTTGATTAATTTTATTTAAAAAAGGGGTCCATAAATACCATAAACTTAACTTTTTTTTAGGATTTTACTGTCTATTACGTCAAAAGCCTCAATTAATTCGTAAAAAATGCCTATTGTGTAGAGTCCCTGATCTAAGCTTTTTGTTACAAAGCTTAGTGCTTTAAAAAAAAACTTAGCAAAGTAATACTTATCTATAAAAAGGGCGACCGCGGATCAATTGAGAACTATAGACCGCTTTCCAATTTGTCTATCTTTTTAAAAATCTTTAGAAAGTTTTTTACGACAAACTTCTTCTATACTTAATTATTATGATAAAAAAAATGCTTGATACTTTTAGCAAACGCATCCCGCCAAACCAAACAGTATTTTATGTATCTATAGGTTTTAAGTAAAGTTCCTCAAATATTTAAACAGTCAAGTCGCTCTCTTGGCTATTAGTTTCTTGATATTAAAACCTTTTCACAGCAGGATAAATTGGACTTGACAAGGGATGACTTACCGTCTCAGATTACAAAAAGAGATGAAAACACATCGCTGACAGGATGGAGCAGTTCGGGTAAACGTAGTTCGCATAATAAACTCTATGAAAATTAAGTGTCATAAAGGATTTATAATTGTACAGGGTGTTCCACATTCGAGGGTGACCATTGAGATTTAGAAAACCGTAAGAGATACAAGGTCGGTTGAATAAGGATAAAGTTGCGTAATTAGGAACTTTTTAATGTACCGTTTTGAAATTTAAAAAATTTCCAAAACTTTCAGGACATTTAGAAAAAAACGAAAAGCACTTATTTATAGCGGCATAAGCTCTACGAACTCTCCCTTATTTATACATATTTCTACGGTTTCTTCTTTGTAGAAATAGCAAATCTTTGCCAACAAGAAGCACTGGATTTTTCACTTTGTCCTGGACTTTATCCCTAGAGTCTGTAAACCTGCAGATGTTGTCTTTATATTTCTTTAAACTTTTTGGTAATTATTGGCCGATTGCACCTACACTGTTCCCGTCACTTTAGTTGTTCTTAAGCATTAACTGTCCCTTAAGTTTCAAATTTTTCTTTTAACAACTAAAATTTATCCTTAAGAGTCCCCTAACTTTAGCTTTAGGATTTTTGGTATTTAATGATCCTTTAAGTAATTTGACGTTAACATTTGACAAATATGTTCTTTATTTATTTTTCGTTTATAGTTTCAAATAATTAGTTTGGTACAAACTGTGTAAAAACGAAGTTTTTAAACGATGATGGTTTGAATTTTTGATATTATTAATATTTTTAAGAATTTACGAGTGGGGAATTTTAAAAACTTTCTGGTCATTTTTCAGGTTTATTTTTATTTATTTTTTATTTTTGTGGACATTGCTCTGTTATTTTAAGAAAAAAACATTTTGACAAGATGGATAATCTTACGTTTTCAAAAGATATAGATTAAAGAAGCCAACAGTCCTCATTTTACTTAAGCAAATTAAAGATGAGCTTATGTTTAAACATGATAAGTTTAGCCTTTAAATTTTGTATATTTACTTATTTGTTTAAAAAACTAAATAAAAGTTTTTTTTTGGTTTTTATTAGGTGTTTATATATCCCAGTTATTGACGATAATTGTTCCCTTTCTGTAATTGTAAAGTGGGTCACCTTAATCATATTTGTGTTTATTTTGTTTTACATTTAATAACAAAAAATTGCTAACTTTGTATTGTCATATCCACAAAATAAAAAATGAGTTTTTAAAATTTTTAACATGAATATTAACAACATAATTTTTAAGAAAAATTTTAAAGATTTAATATTTATAAAAATTTAATTATGATTATTACTATCATTTAATCACAAACAAGCTAGAAAGAAGAAATCAATATCAACCTTTCCAGATTATTCGCATTGTAAAGGCCCATCATTTAAAAGAAGAAAAAAGCAATGTTGTCGCCGGCGCCGTTCTTAGTACTCTTAGTTAAGTTGCAATAAAAATCTAAAGGGTTCCACAGACTATCGTTCTTTTTAAACGTCTTAATCGCCGAAAGCTGCAGTTGTTTACCGAAAAACGTAAATGAAGCGTGTTTATTTGTAAAGCATGACGATTAAAAATTCTGCATCACACACTTCGTTTTTAAATGAAGACGGACGAATCGACGATTAAGATTTCAAGCGCGGCCAGAAATTTTCTCCGACGTTGTTATGTTCGGTTTTCGCCCACAAACTGGCCGTGTTAATCGACGCTTTTGATGATAAAAAAACGAGGTCTGTGGGGGCCTTAATAGTAAAAGCGGAAAAATGTTAATTAACCTTTAATTTTAAAGCTTCTTTTAAAGGTCTCTTAAGGTTTTTTTTGGTGGCATAAGTCCCGGTAATAAATAAACATTTCCCTTTACTCAAGACATCTACCCTACTTGGGGCCTATAAACCTACGAGAATTGTTTAAAAATTAAAAAAATTAAGTCTTGTGTAACCGTTACAAATTTAAAACGGTAATTTTTAAAATGCTTCCATTAACCGTCGTTGTTTGTTTAAGGAGCTAAGCCAACAATGTTAGACTGGATATTTTGGAAAAGCAAAAGCTAAACAAACAAAACAGATGACCCAACTCAGTTTCCTCTAATATGCGCTTAAAACTGGGTTACAGTGTCTAAATTTTCATCCAAACTATATCAAATATTTGTTTAGTCCTTTATTCTGCTATTAGTTTCTTAGTGTCGGAATTTTTCCCGAAAAGACAAATTGTATTTTGGAATTGTTACGTAGGACGACCGGAGAAAATTTGCGGCTTTAGATTAGAAAGATAGATTATAGGGTCTTTTTTGCTAATATATTGCTGACAAGATAACTAAATAATTATTTATTTTTATAATATATATATATATATATATAAATTTTTTATTATATATTTAAATATTAATAAATATATATATAAATTTATATAATATATATATTATATATATATATATATATATATATATATATATATATATATATATATATATATATATATATATATATATATATATAGAGGTATCATATATGACTATAATTAATAAATACTAAAAAAATAATTATTGATAATATAATATTTTAGCTATGTCAAATTAAAATGAACTAAATGATAAAATGGATTGTTCAAAAAATGCGAAAACATAAAATCAAACAAGAGCAAACAGTCGTTTTTGGCCTTTTAACGTAAATAATAAAAAAAAACTTCAAATTTATTTTAATCTTGATTCCAACTTAAAAAAATTAAATTTAAAATAAAAAAATCAACATTTTGCAAGTACGCATTTTTTTCCATTTTATTTTTTTTGTATTTTATTTTATTAATGTTTAGTACTAGGTATTATTCAAGTAAAAGTTGTAAAATGCGTACTTTTGCAAAAATGTTTTTTTAATTTTTCCTAAAATCAAATTTTCTTCAGTAAGTTCGGAATCAGGTTAAGAAGTAAATTTGGAGCAAGTTTTTTATTTATTATTTCACGTTAAAAGGCCAAAAAATGTCTGTTTGCTCTTGTTTGATTTTATGTTTTTGCATTTTTGAGACGCCATGTATAATAAAAATCTATTTTCTCATTGTAGTTTATATTTTTCGACAAGCAGAATTTTTTATCGGAAATGACTTTTTTTCGTATTTTTCAATTTTTGGTTCATTTGTCCTCTTGTTAACCGCATCCGCGGACATACCGTATATACAGTGTGTATTAGCCAAATGGAATAAATTCTATAATAAATAAATGGGAGTCTGCTCGAAAAAATGCTGGGACATGTTAATTGGTATTTTTAGTTGCGAATTTTTTTCAAATAAACTATTTATACAGGGCGTGTCATGTAACGGTGGCCAATATCAATTTTCTTAATTTAAATGCAACACCCTGTATATTATTTAATTTTTGTTTTTTTAAACATTCTAGACATATTTTATGTACATTGTCCTATACCTATTTTCAATTGTTACGGAAATATTAAGCGTTTTAAGATTTATTGCATTTATTACCTTTGCATACTTGCCACTTTCTAAGGGTTCCTTTTCGTGCATATACCTACTAGAGGCAGCCTTGCCGCTTGAGTGCGCGGACAAGCGGGCGAGAGAAAGAAGAATAGATGTATAACATTTATCTCTAGCTCCGCGTTCAGATTGATTGACGAGAGAAGTATATCAACCGCCAATAAATCGGGGAAGAGAGACGGAAGAGAGGAAAAGATGGAAATAACAAGGATGAGACATTTTGCATATCTCAATTTTAACGGAAGAAGTTATTGTTTGGGAAAGATGTCATCACGAAGATACATTTAACAGTAGTTTGACAAATAATATTTTGGCATATGTCATTTTTAAAAGAAATTACTTTGACAGATGTCATTGTTAAGAGTTGAGTACAGTTTTACGTTTTTCACGCATAATTGTAATTTTCTTTTTTTCAGGACACAGTATGGCCCCAGATAACCGGCACACCTCAAAGGGAAGACTCGTACTGTCGATTTTTTGCCTTCAAGCAATCTTTTTCCAATTTATTATTGGTAAGTAAAACAATATGTACTTTAAATAGGGTGTTACTATAAATATGAAGTTTATGGTTAAGTGTTAAAAGTATTTACTGGAAATTAATAAAAGAACAAATATAATTAAACCATTAAACTCTTACAGAAAACGTTTAAATTATATTAGATATGTAAATAATCTTTTATAAGTGAAAAATAGGTTTTGTAAATTGCATTTGACTTGATTTTCGTAAAGTTATACTAATCCTATAAAAAAAACCTTTTGGGGTCTGACTAGATAGCCAAACAAGACCACCGGCTTGGTCTTGGTCTTGCACCAGGTCTTGGTCTTGGTCTTGGCTGCGAAAGTCTTGCTGGTCTTGCTTTATTTTGGTAGTACTAATTTAAACTAAGCCATCTTGAATAAAATATATCTTTTAATACTTAAATATGCTTTAACATTTTAAAATATACTAATTTTAATCTTAAAAAACATTTTGATTAAAAAGCATATTTTAAATGAAGGGGTTTATTTATTTATAGCGCTAGGGCCGGATTTAACTTTTTTCTGCCCATGGACTAAAATATTTTTGCCGCACTAATATGTTAATATTTTTTGACATATACATATACACTAGTAATTCTTATAAAAATTTATTAAACAAATTTAACAAAAGTAAAACATACAGAAAATTAAATAACAATTCTTTAAAACAAACAAATTTCAGGATTTAAAAAAAATATTTATTTATCATTACATTTTTTTTTAAATAATCGTAAATTAGCCGCCCATAATATTTGCCGCCCTAGGCTTTAGCCTACTCAGCCTTTGCGTAAATCCACCCCTTTATAGCGCTCTATTTTTGGTTAAATTAAGACACAACCTTCTTTTATACATTTATTGGCATATGGAAACATTTCAGGGATAAAAATTATATAATTTTTTTTTTGAAGAAGCATATAAAATTAAAGCAAATACAAAACTGTGTACTGTGTGAGCAGAAAAAAAAAGACTTATAATTTTAACCAGATGTGAAATTTATTTGAAAATAATTGTGATATGTAAACATTGGTTTCTGATTAAAAAAAAAGTTATTTAAAAAAACTTTTCAGTTTATATAAACTTTTTACCTTTAAATTGGTTAAACATTTGCCGTACAAAGTTTGTAGAAATACTTTATAAACAATCTGCAGATACAAGGGGGCTCAATACTGTGACAAAGCTTGATATCTCCGAAATCGTCCAGTATAGTGAAAAACTAAACATACAAAAATTATAGACAAAAAGGGCATAAAATGTAAAATTTTTTTCTATTCCAGAATTTTTCGAACAATCCACTGCCACTGAAGAAAACTCCCTTATTTTTAGCTTTTCCCTAAAATAAAAAATTTATGGCGAAGAAATCGTCACCCTGTATATTATGCTGGAAATTGTAGTTATATAGAAACAATGTCGACGTAGAGGGTTTTTAAATATTATTTTCTGTTTTGACTTTTCCGTCTAAACCGGAAGTGATTTTTACAATCCATTTATATAACAAGTATTCCCCCATGGCAAATATATTTTTTATTAATCCATTAATTTCACGTTATCTTAATTTTAAGAAGCAATCTAATGCTGCTACTTCTTACAGTGTGAAACAAAAATAATGATTTCTGGATTTTGAAGATTTTTGATACACCCTGTAAGTGGCATCACTTGATAGCAAATAAAAAAAACATTAAAAATATGAAAGTAATTTTCAGCTTCCATAACTTTTGTACCCCTAGTTTTTCTCTGTCGTAGACGATTTCGGAGTCAAGCTTTGTCGGACCATTGAGTCACCATCTCATTATTTTTGAAACGTGTTATTAAATTTACTCGTTATCGTTGTTAAAGAACTATAGAACTAAAAGAACAAAGTGATCGATTAAATTATTATTTTATTTAAGAAACTTTTACTTATTAAATAATTGCCTCTTTTGGCAGTTCTTGACACAGTTTTTGTCATGTCTGTTTGAAATACCTCTGTATATTTATTATAAAAATAAAATATTACAATATCAAAAAAAAGTTGCAGAAATGCAAGAGTCTTGCAGGTCGGTCTTGGTCTTGCGTAGTCTTGCATACCTCGGTCTTGGTCTTGGTCTTGCATACCTTGGTCTTGATCTTGGTCTTGCAAGCGAAAAGGCGGTCTTGGTCTTGGTCTTGGTCTTGGTCTTGCTGCAAGACCAAGACCAAGACCGCAAGACCAAGACCGGTCTCGCTCATCACTATACACGACAAAAGAAAACAGTTTTATTGACCCATCTAAACTAGCAGAACGTCTAAAGCAGAAAAAAGAAAAACCTTAAAGAAAAAAACAAAAAGTCTACATTCTTTCCTGCGTTTCGGTGGCAAGTCTGTCACGGTTTTTAAGATAAAAATAACTTATAAGAAGTTAACTGAAAGTTTTGATAAAAATTATAAAAAATTTAGGATCATTTTAAGAATTTTTGACGTAATGTCATGTATGACATTGCGTTAAAATTTCTTAAACCGATTCCATAATATTAATTTTTATCAAAATTTTTGACAACTGTATTTTTTATTATTATTTAATTTTTAGTTCAGTTTTTATACCTTTATTTTTGTTTCGAAAATGGTGGAAGACTTACTACCGAAACGAAGATAAGTATTTAGATTCTTTGGGGCTTTTGGGTGGTCAGTGGGACTGAGTAGGCTTGATCTCTACACTCTGGGACCAGGACAGAGTGGTCCCATTGTATAAAATTACTTTTGGCGTGTTCCCAATGAAGATTTTCCATTAAATGAATCCGCCACAACAATACAGAACATATCTGTATTCTTATCTGGTCACTATGTTATTTAATTTTTTATCTAGTAATTTTTTTTGTAATTGCATATTCTAACTAGAATGTAAGTCATTACAATATGTGACTGCTGTTTATGTTACGTTTGCATTTACGTCACTGTTTACACTTATTCACATATGACCCGCAGCGCTTATTGAATCTCAACCTTTAAGATTATGATGCTTCACTTCCTTTTAACAGTACACTTGTTACAATAATTGTATTTTTAAATTTGGACGCAAGTTTTTTCATTTCTAATTAAAAGATGCAAGTAAAACTTTAAAAAATTTCTATATAATTTAGTGAATTTTTAATATTTTATTTTAGTCATAAAGGCTCATATTACTATAGTACGGTAGATATTTTACATCTTCAGGAAATGCAGAAGTGAACTTACCATCCGACTTCTTGAACCCGATTTTTGACATTTATTAATTAACATACCCGAAAAGTGATTTTTTATATAATTCTTGTCAAAAACGTACTCTACATTTATCTCGAAAAATCAAGCACTTTTTGCAAAAATTAGGTTTCTGTATAACACGGAACAGATTATCACAATAAAATACTAGTGGTATTTATATTTTTTAACAATGTATTATTGAAAACAGTTTTTAAACATCTATACAAACATTAAATAACGGATGCTTGTTTTTATAGCGCTCGGCAATTGTGTCGAAGCTAAAAGAATATATTGTTAAACATTTCCAAATCGACGATTGCCGAGCAGAACTACTTTTAAGAGAGTTGATGGTAGCCTTAGAGAAGCAGGTCTTACCTTAAGCAAAAAAATCAGACTGTGGAGCTAACCTTTTTCTATCTACTTTAGGAAATTTTATGCCACGTTGTAAAGGAGAAGGACTTTAAATAGAATTAAAAAATCTTAATTAGAAGAACAAATACTCAATGAGATTGAGGTGAATCCTCAATCTCATTGAGTAAAAAAGCTATTGGCTCAGTTTTATACGACAAAGTGGGTTGTTTATAAAACCTTTAAAGAACAACTGCTTTCTTTACCCGTATTACGTTTAAAATGTTCATGCCATGTTACCTGCTGATTAGTTTGCCAAATTTAATTATGCAAGTTGGTTTTTTACCAATTTTTGCAAAATCTCCATTTCACAAGTATTGTTTTGTTTACGGATAAAGCCGGTTTTACCCAAGATTCACAAATACTTCAAACTAAGAAACAACAAAGATTTATGGATGAGGTGAGGGCGGGTATTATTAGAAATCATCTTATTGTTTCGTTTTTAATTGAAGGTAGAATAAATAAAGTCATGTACTTGCAGTTTTTGCCACTAAACCTGAACGGTTTATTATACAATGGGCCTCTGGGTACCAGACATCAGAATTGGTTTATGCATGATGGAGCGCCACCCCATTTTAGCAATTTATTACGTCAGCATTTAAAAAACAATTTTAATGATCGATATAGGTCGAGGTGAGCCTTTTTTATGGCCTTCGAGATCGCCCGACATGACCCCTCTGGATTTATCTTTGTGGGATAGTTTAAAGAGGCTTGTCAATTTAAGGCCGGTGCACACCATGCAAGAGTTAATACAAAGAATAATACATCTTTGTAATAAAATTAGATATACTCCTGGAATGTTGTTTCGAGTGCAACAAAGAAGTACAGGGAGCCCATTGAAAAATCTGCCTAAATGAAAAAAAGAAGGTTTTATATTATTTATATTCTTGAGCTTTTTTACATTTCTTTGAGAAAATTTTAAAAAGAGTTTAAATTATTTTCTATTTTTTTTCATGTTTATCTTTAGTTAAGATCAACATGAACATAGTTTAAATTTTAAGAATCAATGTTTTAAAACATGTGCCTTGTTACAATTGCCGAGTGCTTGTCCATAAATTCGGTGCATTTCAACATATTGGCTATAAAAAAGCATTCATTATTTAATTTTTGTATAGGCGTTTGAAAACTGTTATCAATAATAAATTGTAAAAGAACGACTGGTATTTGTTTATGATACTCTGTTCCGTGTTACACAAAAACTTTAATTTTTCCAAATAAATGTAAATAACCTTTTTGACAAAAATGGATCAAAGTATTGAAAAATTCACCTTCCAGGTATGTCAAAAATTGACTCCACAGGTATAATAGTAAGTCAAATTCGGCATTATATAATATGAGTCATTATGACCAAAGAAACATTAAAATTTCACAAAATTATACAAGTCGGTTTAAAAGTTGGAGTCAAAAAAGTTATTCGCTAGGTACCTTTTTGAGGGCCATGTATTTTCGTTAGGGAGCACATTTTTTTCTATAACATAGTGGGAATAATTTGGCCTTTTCTAAACGCTCCTGAAATTATGCTGTATACTTATCGGACACCCTGTATATTACATTACACCATGTTGAAATACCGAGAAAGTAAATAACAATAGCATAATTTAAAATTCGCTTAATATCGGAATATGGATGTAATACAATTTAAATTGCGTAATGTAATAAATCATATAAAAAGCTCTGGATTGACCTAAATGTATAAAAATCCATGATACAGAAAGAAAACGCGCCCCAATTTTTCTTACTCAAGTAAATGGACGCAATAGCTGAAAATTCTCGACAGCTCCAACAAAGAGCTAACGTGACATCACTACTAATAAAGATAAATCATCGGAGACCAGAATAAGATCTTAATGCTTTTTCTAGAAAGAGTCTAGTAGAGTTTAAAATACAACTTTTTTTACTTGTATAAAGTCATTTAATTTGTAGGTATCATTAAAACTGCAAAAGTCGGAATTATACCCATTTGTAGTTACGTCATCCAGGTGAGAAAAATCACATGGCGTTAATAGATAATTAGATATTTTTATAAATCAATATAAGGTTAGAGAAGTTACTATCGCATTCAAAAATTAATGGTCTGCCTGTGTCATGTTATTTATACGTTCAGAAATTAGCAAATGTAATTTAGAAGTATATTATAATTTTTACACTCGTCTATACACTTTCAATCTCAAAAAATAAAAATAATCTTGTAGAATTTATTTATCAACAAAATTATTAACAATAATTATTTCTTATGATGTATCATAAATATTGAACAAACGCACCTGATAATGTTAAATATATTGGCTTTTTTTAACTTGAAGAGAAACAAGTTTTTAACGGACTCGCACTTTAAATTGAAAATGTAATACAACTGAGCTTACAAAAATCAGCTCAGTCGGTAGAGCATGAGTCAAGTTCGAACATCCGATCGAACAACAGCTAGCGATAAACTCTCCGAAAAAACTAAGTATACGCGACGGACGTGCCGATAAATTTCGACAAACAACTTTTTACCATAAGCACAGTTATTGACGGACGTGCTACACGTGCCGATCAGTTAATATTGCTTCTATTATTGAAAAATCAAAATTATTGAACAAATATCTCAAAGGGAGGCTTGCAGAACACCCCTTATGTCCAACCCAGGGGAAGACCACCCCCAAGAATCTATCATTGACAAACTAATTATTTAGTCGATTGCAGTGGACTTACAGTAAAAGGCTATGCGAGACATTACTTCGAAACCTGCGAAAAATGCGATGAAATCATAAAGAAAAGCACATAAAACACCAGAATAACGAATCACATAATAATAGTACACAAAGAGAAAATAGATAGATGGTACTCTGAACTAAAAATAAAGAACAGCTGGACAATCTCCAGAAGTGACCCCACACAGTGCGGCAGAAGCATATGAAATATTAGTTAAAAATGCAAACGGATGCAAGGAATGTTACAACCTACTACACCCCTCGGGAATGGAGAAAATTCCCGAAACCAAAACCATACTCCGACATGTAAAGAAACACAAAACAACTATACAACTAACCAGGGAAACGACAAATGAAGGGACCCCTACCACATCGAAAAGAGCACACCAGGGTGCCTTCGGGACCACACTAACAGCCCCCTTAGTGCTCCCTCCCCAAGAACAAACGGGAAACGACCTAAACACAGACAAGGAAAAATTGCAGAAAATCCAAAGAAAAGGCCCAGGACGCAGAACGATAGTAGTCCAGAGAATCCACCCCTGATAAATGATGATCTCAACAATGACGAAATGCAGACAGAACAAGAAGACTATAACTTAAATGCACTACTACACCAAAAAACCTATACAACTATACAAACTCACAATAGATTCCAACCACTAGAAAAACACGTCGACCCAGAAGAACCCCCTACTAGTGCGACAACAAGAAAAGTAACAAAAAACAAACCCCAATTCAAGACAACAAACCAGACAAATCAGCCAAAAAGAACAAACCGACCCCCACCAATTATAATTAAAGGACAAGCCAAGACGCCAGAAAACGCCAGAGCATTCAATGATAAAATTAAAGTAGTCTTGAAAAAGGGATTCCAACTCAAGTACGCTAAAAATTCAATTATAATACATGCAAACGACCATGACGAATATCAACAGCTAAAAGGGAAACTACAAACATCACAAGAAAATAAATGGTACACGTACGCGACAACCGAAGAGCGTACGCATGCTTTCATAATTAAAGGTCTGGACCATAGACCGGACACTGAAGATATAAAAATTGCCCTTAAGAATGAACATAACATCGACGCCTAAAGAATATTCGCCATAGAAAAAAAGTACAGACCTCTGTATATGCTTATAACGGTCCGTCACCCGAAGACACTTCACAAATAGATCATTGATAATATAGCAGTACGCTGGGAACGGAGGGATCAAGCAGATAATACAATGCAAAAAATGCAGCAATGTCACGCCCCAATACTGACAGAGAAAAAGTGCATGCACTGCAGTCTAAGCCATATAACAACCACTTGCCCAACTCCGGAAATCGCCCTGTGCGCTAACTGTAAGGGCGAACATAAAGCTAACAGCACCGACTGTCCAGTGTACATGTTCAAATTATCAAAAATCGAAGAACGAAAAAATCAACAACCAACCAAGTATGTACCAGCACCAATACCGCAAGCCAATCCGTGGAAAATGGCCAGGGCAAGTGGCCCAACTTTACGAGCCGAGCAGGGCTCCATCCCCCACCAACCCTTAATAAAAGTACCCCAAAATATGGACTATGACCAAGCCTTTCCAGACTTTGGGAATGGGAGAGACGGACAGAGTACGGGCGAGCAGAATGCAATCCAGGTTAGTGATCTAAGGGAACTCTTTGATTGATGAAAAAATTTTCATTAATTTTAAAAACATGCATAACAAAAGAGGATAAAGCAATAGCATTATTATCACTTATGAACGTTCTCGATCAATATGATACATAAATCTATTTTTTTCTTTCATATTCAAAAATAAATCACTAATTAGTAAAATAATCATCTGTAAAAAATTAAATAATAAAGTACTATTCACGTCTAAAGACAAACTTATAAATCGTAAACCTAATAAAACATTTCTTTTAATTTCATATAACCTATCAATTAATAAAATAAATATTTTCTACAAATTAAGTATAAAAATATTAATGTATCCAATGTATGTTATATATTTCTTTTTTCATTTACCATTCCAATCTGAATAAATCCATATATATCTTTTACCAGCCAATATAAAAAGTCGTTTTTTGTGGGCATAACCCACTAAAAACGACAAGTAAACACATTTCTTTTTTCTATCTGATCACTGATCATTTTTCATAAAACTCTCTTAACAGGCCCGGCCAACTTTAAGGTACGGCGAGTTCTAATGGGTCTAAAATCTACATAATAAATACGATTCTTTGGCAATCAAATTAATGAATCAGATCAAATGAATAAACAATAAATGAACGTAGAATAATAAAGCATAAATGTAAATGTAAATAGTGGATGAATGTAGAATGATTGAGTTATATTTAAAATCTGCATATAAAAATACCGGCAGATTGGCTTGGTTTATGCGCAACAAAGGTACCTGAACAAATCGAGCAGGTTTTTTAATATCTTTTTCCTGCGATACATTAATATAAAATATAACAATATAACCTCAAAGGACCACATTTCTTTCAAGCTTGTGCAATGAATAATCGAAGAGAGCCCGAAAGATCACTATCGAAGGGAACTGAGCTAGTACAGCCTTGCATTTTACGCTACCCACGGTGAACAACTGCCCGCGCCCAGATCTCTGGCCGTTTTTCCCATCCTCAAAGCCTGAACAAGGCACTCGGGGATAAACTTATTTTGTACATATTTATAGTATATATTGTAGCTATTAAGATGTTTTGTAAATATTTGAGACAATGAATAAAGCTGTTTGTAAGTAAGCTTACAAAAATTGTGAATAATAGAAAAAAGAAAAACTTCTGCATTCTAAAGATAAAATTGTTTTTACCTTTAAAGAAAAATCCAAACTATTTGCTGCCAATTCTACGCTTGATCCTCTTATTAATCTTCCTCTTCCAACAGTTGCCCTGTTTCTCATAAAATCTCCGATACCATTTTTAAAGTCAAGCAGTTCAAGCGTATTATTTCTTCTCTTAATACTAAAAAATCGTCTGGACTGGATGGCATACCAGCAATCGTCTTAAAAAAATGTGCTCCCGAGCTTGCACCCATCCTAACTCGTCTCTTTCAAATCTCTTACGACACGAGCATTTTCCCAGAGAGTTGGAAAGCTGCACGTGTGCAACCTGTCCCCAAAAAAGGATATAAAATTCTTCCTTCTAACTATAGACTTATATCTTTTCTTTCTGTTTTTTGCAAAGTAATGCAAAAATTCATTAATTCCCAAATTTTAAAGAATCTGAAAAAACACAAGATCTTACATGACAGGCAGTATGGATTCCGTCACAGCTGATCTTCTTTTTATTGTCTCACACAACTGGAGTAAGTCCATTGAGTTTTTTGGTAAATCCCAGATCGTTGCTCTTGACATATCCAAAGCTTTCAATCAGGTTTGGCATGATGGGCTTCTTAACAAACTCCTTTTTACAGTTTTCCACCTAAGCTTTGCTCTTGGCTCTCCAGTTTCTTTTTTAATCGATGTATATTGGTTACTGTAGATGATCATTCTTCCAGCTTCTACCAAATTAATGCTGGGGTGCCTCAGGGCTCAGTGCTGGCATCCACCCTGTTTCTTCTACACATTAACGATCTTTTCTCTTTCACAATCAATCCCATTTATGGTTTTGCTGACGATAGTACCATCCACTCTAGTATTCAATTTCCTAAGTCACCATGTAATTCTGATTTGGAAAACAAGCGCATTATCTTGGATTGGGGCGCCAAAAATCTTGTTCAGCTTAATGCCTCGAAAACAAAGTCATGACCCCAATAAAAAAATCTAATGACAGCAGATCGAGGGATATCGATCACCGGTCAAATTTTACTCGATAGAAAAGGGTCCAATTACATCTCCCGTAAACAATCCAGCCCAGACATTAACTTTTTCTGGGAACTGTGTATGCACTTCTTCATACGAGTTTGGGTTATTTTGCGTCCAGTAACGATAATTTTGCTTATTGACCATTCCGTGTAGTGCAAATCTCGCTTCATACGAAAATAAAATATTGTTTAAAAAATGCGGGTTCTCTTCTATCTTTCTAGTTATTATCTTTCAAAATTCTAGCCTTTGATCACAGTTAACGTCAAAAAGTTCTTATACAACATTAACTTTGTATGGATGAATATTCTCAGTATGATAAATCCTTCGTACAGATTTTTGATCAATTTCATGATCAAAAGCAAGCTGATTGGTGGATTATCTGCAAGCAGAATGTCTAATTTTTTCTCCTTGAAGGTAGCAGTACTAGGTCTTTCCGATCTTGGCCGGTTCTTTACACTACCAGTCATTCTGTACCACTCAATGGTTCAAAAAACTATGTTCGAATATCGCATTGTTATCCGGTATTATTTGAAACGCTGTTTTCTAGAAAACCAATGAATTTAGGTATAACATAAGGTTAATAAAAATGTTTAGAATTTAGTCGACAATTAAAATAAGTAATAATATACAGAACGTTTCATTTAAAAATATAAAACTATAATTCCTCAGAACTTTGTGGGCGATTCTGTATATTTACGTTTATAACAGATATATACATTTTTAACTGCCCTACAACTGTTATTTAAGACACTTTTGATAACTCCTGTGTATTTTGAAATAATCGATCGTTCTGGTAATTTCTCCTAACCCTGTTTTTATATATATATATATATATATATATATATATATATATATATATATATATATATATATTTATATATATTTATATATATATAATTATATATATTATATATTATAAAATTTTTTTAAATTATTTTTAAAAATAATAAATAAAAAAATAACGCTTTATATATATTTGGAAAAGTAAGATATATATATATATCATATATTATATATATATATATATATATATATATATATATATATATATATATATATATATATATATATTTTTTATATAATAAAATAAAAAAACTTTTTAAATTATGTTAAGAAATAAGGTAAAGAAGTAAAAGCCCAAATAATAACGCCTTTATATATATTTGCCGCAAAAGTGCCAAGATCTGTTTTTTCGATAATTTATTTCAATTAGTAGTGACGTCACGTCGGCTCTTTGTTAGAGATATCAAGAATTTTCGGTGAGCCTTGGATAAACTGTAATGTTAGGCTGCAATAAAGGTTCGTTTAGTGTGCAAAAAAGAATTACTCGGAATTTTTGTGAATGGCACAAATTTTTTTATAAAGGATATTTTTTTAAAACTTGCTATTCTTTATTATTATATGATGTGGTATTTTTAAATAATCATTTAACTATAGAGTGTTTTAAAAGTCCAATAAAAAAAATTATTAGAAATTTAAGGTACCGTTTTTCTGGCGAGTGTCAATTTTAAAAAAGGAAAAATAAACATTTTTAACAAAAAATGGAAAAAATAAATTTAGATGCAATTATTTACTAAACAAGAAGTAAACATATTTCAAAGCTGCATTAAAGAATTGATTGTGAAAAAAATCGTTAATGTAAAGAAGAAACATAGTTGGTGCCAGTATTGAGCCATGAGGCACCCCGGAATTAATTTATAGAAGCTGAAAGAATGACCATCTACAATAACTAATATACGTCCTTAAAAAGGAAACTAAAGAGCCAAGAACAAAGCTTAAGGAGACGATCTTAGGAAGAAAGTTTGTTAAGAACCCTATCATGCCAGACCTGATCAAAAGCTTTGAATGTGTCAAGAGCAACGATCTGGGATTCACCAAGAAACTTAAGGGACTTGTTTCAGTTGTGGTTTATTGTGGCTAAAAGAAAAACAGCTGTGGATCTTCCGTAAAGAAATTCATACTGCCTGTTATGTAAAATTTCTTACTTTTTCAAATACTTTAAGATTTGGAAATTAATGATTTTTTTCGTTACTTTATAAATAATAGAAAGAATAGATATAGGTCTATAGTTAAAAGAAAGAGATTCAAAAGAGGCGAGTTAAGGTGATCAGAAGCAAATATTTTTAAGGCGATTGCTGGTTTGCTATCCAGCCCAGACGATTATTTGGTAATAAGAAAATAAAGGATATGCTATGCAAGCAAAGAGAGCATAAATTATTAATAATTTCTATTGAGTTCGCGGTAGGCTCTAGGTGAAACATTGTAACAAATTTAATTTAAAATAAAACACTCGGTGTAAAGTTTCACAATTTTTTTTATTCAGATAGATCTGACACGTGTTTCGGTCTCACAACCATTTTCAAAGATCTTTTTAAGAAGAATGAGTTTAAAAATAAAAATAAAATAAAATCATCTTAAACTTACACAGATGGCTTATAGTAAACGTTTTATGGCACTAAATTATTTTAATTGCAGCGTCTAAGATGGGCGTACCTACAAAATCTGTTTGGGTATTTGTTAAGTTGTCTTTATTGTTTATAGATTTCTTAATGGCCAAAATTTCCAAATAATCCATTTGTTTACCTTTCTGAATGTTATGTAATAACTTTACATCCCCATTATTAAAAAAATGATTATTGTCTATGCAGTGTTCCGCAAAACCGGTATTTCTCTTGCTGTGTAGAATTAAATTCCTGTGTTCTTTTATTCTATCCTGTAAAGAACGCCCTGTTTGCCCTATATAGGTTGCGTCACACTCATTACAACATATTTTATATATTCCGGATTGTTGATTCTTAGGACTTTTTTTTGTTATTTACTAAAACCCTTGCCCAAATTATTTTTATTAACTGAAATACAATTAATTCCTAATTTGCGAAAATTATTGCTAATTTTATTACTTATACCAGAGATATAATTTATAGCAAACCATTTTTAGCCTTACTATGATTTAGTATTGTGTTGTATAAAAATGCTTTTGAATATTTTTATGTTTTTGTTTCTTATCAGTTTGTTGATTGCGGGACTGTATCCATTATTTGTAGCTATTGTTTTTATTATATTGACTTTTTTAGGTAGTTTTCTTGACTTAATGGAACACTTAATAACCTAGGAATATGGAAGGCCGACATTTTATTTGCCAAGACTGGTTAGAATTTGCATGTATAATTGTATCTGTTGTGGTTGGTTTACGGAAAATATCAAAATCAAATGTATTGTTTTTGTATATGGACTGGAACAGATCGACAACTGTCACAATTCTTAACATACTTAAATATCATCAACAAAAATATTAAATTCACAACAGAAACGGAAGAAAATAGCTCACTTAACTTTTTAGATTTGAAAATTAGCCGTAAAAACAATACATTCGATTTTGATATTTTCCGTAAACCAACCACAACAGATACAATTATACATGCAAATTCTAACCAGTCTTGGCAAATAAAAATGTCGGCCTTCCATAGTTTGATTCATAGGTTATTAAGTGTTCCATTAAGTCAAGAAAACTACCTAAAAAAGTCAATATAATAAAAACAATAGCTACAAATAATGGATACAGTCCCGCAATCATCAACAAACTGATAAGAAACAAAAAACATAAAAATATTCAAAAGCATTTTTATACACACAATACTTCAAATGATAGTAAGGCTAAAAATGGTTTGCTATAAATTATGTCTCTGGTATAAGTAATAAAATTAGCAATAATTTTCGCAAATTAGGAATTAATTGTATTTCAGTTAATAAAAATAATTTGACAAGGGTTTTAGTAAATAACAAAGAAAAAAGTCAGCAATCCGGAATATATAAAATATGTTGTAATGAGTGTGACGCAACCTATATAGGGCAAACAGGGCGTTCTTTACAGGATAGAATAAAGAACACAGGAATTAATTCTAACAGCAAAGAAATACCGGCTTTGCGGAACACTGCATAGACAATAATCATTTTTAATAATGGGATGTAAAGTTATTACATAACATTCAGAAAGGTAAACAAATTGATTATTTGGAAATTTTGGCCATTAAGAAATCTATAAACAATAAAGACAACTTAACAAATACGCCCATCTTAGACGCTGCAATTAAAATAATTTAGTGCCATAAAATGTTTACTATAGGCCATCTGTGTAAGTTTAAGATGATTTTATTTTATTTTTATTTTTAAGCCCATTCTTCTTAAAAAGATCTTTGAAAATGGTCGTAAGACCGAAACACGTGTCAGATCTATCTGAATAAAAAAATTGTGAAACTTTACACCGAGTGTTTTATTTTAAATTAAATTTGCATAAATTATTATTGAAATTAAACTTTTTAAACTATAAAATGTTACTAGCATGTTTTTCGGCTATTGCTTATATTACATTTTGTTTCTTTAAAAAAACCGATACACAAGACCTTGACTTTGATTACGTTCGCTTGATAGTTTAAACCATTTTTAAAACATAATTTAAATTTATTACTTTGCGTGACCTAAAAGTACCTGTAATCGGTTATTTTATTTTAAGACAAGGTTAAGGGATATTTTAAAATGCACTTGAAAAGTTACTTGTTTCTTGTTATATTGCATATTTTTCTTTTATGTAAATTATAGGTTTTTGCGATAGTGTAATTCCAAACAAAATTGATTTGACATCAATAGCTAGATATTTACATTTAAAGGAAACTTTTCCTGTACGAGTTTGACAAATTCACTTGAGTGTCTCGAGTAAAAACAGGGCTCGAGTCGCACCACTACTTTGAACTGCCTACCCAATAACGTTTGTGTAAAATATATAACAAGGAGGATTCCGAATTACATCCAATTTTACCGGTGTCGCTTAACTTCGCTTATCTCGCGAAAAGCGGTGTTTTGACGCCGCAAAGTCTGTTTATAATTTTGAATACTATTTTTCCTTGCCTTATTTTGAAAATAAGTCTTTTTCCTTAACATGTAATTTTCAATCCTTTAGAGTTATTTTGTAATTATCAAATAAAAATATTAATTATACAGCCACATAATGGTTTTCTGTAGTAATTTTGCCATCCGGTCCAGAATCGAAGTCAAAATTCGCCATCATGTCACCATTTTTTCCTAACCTCCAAAGACTAGTAAAACATACAGTGGCGGCTCTTCCTTAGGTTTGCAGGTTTGCGCAACCCCCAAAAAAGGTTTAAAATAAAATTAAAAAATATATATTTTAATCATTACATAGTTACACATTTTTTTTATTCAAAAATCTGTATTTATATTTTCTGGAAATAACAGCCAAATTATTAAAATAACTTGACTGCTTTCGCTAAAATATCCTTAATTTAATCGCGCGTCGCATCCTCGAAGCCGATGCCGATGCGATGGTTGCAATCAAAATGCAAACCCAATTGGATTCATTACGAGTACGCGTAAGTATATGGAGTTGCCTATCTTGGCATTTGGCGCTCATAAGCGGCATGAGGTTTGCAGTTAGAGTGCAAACGTTTGTTTATCTCGCGGGCTGATTTACGATTTATTGAAGTATAATTTGTTATTTTGGTTATCGCGCAGTACTTAATTGCATTTTTTAGAAATCTTTTGTGTGTTTAAAATGAATTCGGTGCAAAGTTTAATTGCAGAGCCGTTTGGTGGCTGATCTTTAGCTGATAAAGCGGAAATAAAAAAGGCCAATTCCTCATTTAAAAATAAAACAATCTGTGTCAAGCAAACAAAGGAGTTTTACTAGAACATTTAATGCTAAGCTCTATATAAAACATACGTTGATGTGTGCACACAGCCATGTTTAAGTCTGTCTATTTATTTTCATTAATTAATTTATTTTTTTAAAGAAACATTAGAATTGCAACCCCTTACTTTTCAACCCACGAGCCGCCACTGAAAACATACTGAATATTTATGAAAATAAATGGAAAAAAGTTGATTTTTTTACTCCCAACTTTATATTTTTATGTAAAAAGATCTGCTGAATCCAAATCCACGACCAGAATTAAGGTAACGTGTAGTTTTTTCCAACGTCAAAAAACTGGCTAGAAATTATATTTTTAAACATCTTTACAGAACAGGGGTTTTTTGGGTCGCTGATTATAAATCTGAAGTCAGATGCTAAACGTAAAAGATGGCTAACCCAAAATGATGGAGGTGTTTTTTAAGATGGCGAATTTATTTTGAAAATCGATCGATTTAAGCCAAATCTGGTATGAGGTGGTTTTTACGGTTGCCGATTTTAAAGCTAAAGTCAAAGTTAAAACAATTATGATGGCGGATCTAATATGGTGGATAAAATACGTAAAAAAACATATTGGACAAATTTGAAAACATAATTAACGATTAAGAATCCTTTATTAAGAGAGCTAAATATTGGCTTCCGTTTTAAAATGTTCATTTTTTAAAAGAGTCATGGGGTAATTACACATCATCATTTTAGGATTTTGGAATATTGAATACTACCTATAAATTTATATTTACGTACACTCACCTATATCAAATTTGTCTTTAATCTGGTGTTTTTGCCTTTGTTATTTACCATATTGGATTCAAAACCCACCAAATACGGAATTTGGCTTGAATCCGTTGATTTTCGCAACATGTTTCAGCCATGTTAAAATACATATCTACCCTTTTGGGTCCGCCATGTTGAATTTTTAGAATCTGACCTCAGATTCATAATTAGCGACCCAAAAGGCCCCTGTATAAAAAATTTGGGCAAAATCCGCGAAGATTTTAAAAATCTGATTTCGTTCGAGTTCGTTTTTTGAGATGAGAAAAAAACTATACCTAAAAACCTTAATTCTGGACGTGAATTTGATCCTTTCACATAAAAATATAAAGTTAGATGTGAAAAAAATGCAGTTTTTTAGGTAACTTTCATAAATTTTTACCATTTTTACCAGGTTTTTAAAGTTAGGAAAAATGGTGACGTGATGAAATTTAGATCCCAAATTCGTGCGACAAAATTGACACCGTGTGCCGTTGACTGACATTACCAAGACGTTAATGGGGATAGTTCTAAAAGGTGCAATAAAAATGCAACATCCACATGTCTCCGGACACTTGGACAGCTGCATATCCCATACTTGGTATTTGCCTGTCATATTAAATAAAAAAAAATTGCATGTGTCAATTTTAGCGAAACTAAATAACTAAATACAAGAAATATAACGATCTCATTGCATAAAAGAATAAATTTAATTTTCAACGTACAGATTATTGAAGATATAATCTACTTATATAATATACAGGATGTCCTAACTTTATTTATACACTAAATCTTTCAAGGATACAGAAAAACCTAAAATAAAAATGTGTATTTGGTAACACTTTATTTTATTAACAGTATTGGTAAATATACAGGATGTCTTAAAAACAGTGTTAAGTACGTTTATATTTTGCCAAATTTTGACTCTATAGTCAATTCTATATCAAAAATGTCAAATCGGGCTGGATTACGTCGAAATATTAGTGAGTTATTTAAATAAGTCTGGTAAGCGCTAACAAATGCGAAATAATATTTGGTTTATCTCGCTTGACAACTGTAAAAATGGTTAAATGAAACCCGATGATGGTATTAGGAGTATAGTAATTTATAGCAATATAGTATTATGCAATTCTGATTCAAAAGATAAAACACTATACGCAAATATTGCTGGTTTTAGAGATAATTAATAACAAATATAGAAACTAAATTTGGTCATTGCCATTAGCCAAATCATTAAATTTAACAATGGATTAGCAATTTTAAAAGTTAACAACGGTTTAGAATGTTTAACCAAATGTCAGATTTTGACAGGTTGCTTCTAAAATCATTTAAAATACTGACAATGACGTTTTGTTAAAATTCTAAACCGTTTTAACTTTTAACAATTGTCAAGTCCATCTCTAAATTTAACAACGCGATCATCACTTGGCCGATAAAGAAATATTTTAAAATACTTATGACAGATAATACTACTAAAAAACGGTCAGCAGTTTAAACATTTACTATAGAATGTTATGTTAATTGTTTTTATTCTTTAATCATTTTTAATTATTACATGAGTAAATTAGATAATACTACAATTAGGACGTTATCTCCAAAATCAGCAATAATTGACGTATAGTGTGTTATATATTATTGATGTAGAATTGAATATAAAAGTCAAAATTTGACAAAATATACAGGGCGTTCCTTTTAAAAAAACGCACTTAAAAATGAAAACTCTATTTTCGGGACACCCTGTATATTAACTGTTAATAAAATATGCGTTACTAAACATTTTTTTAGTGTATTAATAGAGTTGATACACCCTGTATACACTTCCTCACCATTTATCTTTTATTAGGTAGTAATAAATGATAATAAATTACAAAAACATTCAGGGAGCACTGGTTCTGACAATGGAAAACTCCATTCATTAGTTCGCGTGACCTTAAATAGCAGACATTGGCCTTATTCTATTTTTAAATCCGTTGTGGATTTTAGACTGATAATTATAGCAACAAAATTTATTTAAAAACATAAACATTGTTGTAAAAAATCTAATGATAATTTGGTAAACTTGTTTTTTATTTAAATATTAATTTAATTGTTCTAAGTTTTATGAAACAAATAAACCATTTGTCGAAAATGCAACATGCATAAAGCGGGTAATTCAAATTTAACTCTCACCGACTCTCAAAAACTATAGGAGATACGAAGATGGTTATTGGAGCAGAGTTGCGAATTTTTAAGACCAACTAAACCGTTCGAAAGTTTTAAAATTCCAAATATTTTCGGAGATATTCCAGAAAATTTTTAAAAATCGTTTTTATTTTTTCCTGGATTTTAAAATACATTTTACATCTACATTGTCACTTTTTTGGTGCTATTTGATTCACATCCAACGTTTCGTCTCTCGGCCACCATTATCAACTTTAGTTTCTCTTAATTCGATTTCAACAATGTATACCATGTCATACTTTAAAAGTTGTAAACCCAATTTATTTAAAAAAAATAAATATTTCAATTTCCGCGATCTTTTTTTTTTTTTTTTTGGAAAAAAGATGTTAGGACACATTTTAAGTAGAATTAATTTATTCAAATAAAGGAAAGCCAGATATAATATTAAAACTTTATTACAAATTTGATAGAAACATTTAATAAAATTTAAAATCAATATTTTTTTACATTTATAAATAAAACTGCTTCTCAAATAAATTAGTCTACAGCTAAACGAAACTTTCATTCATATTCAGTACTAAAAATATTGTTGTTTTAAAAAAACAACAATTGAGAGGTAAAAATCTTAACCAGATATTTCAAAGAATCATGTATACAAAATATGTTACAGCAAGGATTTAAAATGATGATATTCTCCTTGGATACATAGACGCATGCGTCTAATTGAACTACGAGTATTACCAGTCCTAGAATTTTTTTTCTAAAAGTTTTTAACCACCAAGCTTCTTGAGATTCGGACTTACGAACTTGAGCAGTTGGAGCTGAAATTCATATTTCTGCGGTACTGGCTCTAATAGTAAATATTTTACTCTAATTTACACTTTTTGGACCCACGCAGTCCTAAAATACGTAGGTCGGATGATAAGTCCCGGGCCTGACCCAGAGATGGCGCCACTAGGGTCAATTTAACACCGGTATTATGTAGTACTATTCTAGACTAGCTATAGTGCACAGTCATTGGATGCATGGTTAGTTTGGGTCCGAGCAGCAGCAGTTATAAGCAGCGTACTGCAGGTATAATTGAAAAATGGAAGATTTAGAAAAACGTGCGGTGATCAAATACTTCCATTAAAAGGGTTTTAAGCCAAAAAAGATTAAAGAAGAAATGGATGGCTCACTCAAGGAAGCTGCCCCATCATATTCCATGATTAAAAGATGGGTTTCGGAATTTAAAATGGGACGCACGAGCACTCATGACGAGCCTCGCTCCGGACGCCCTGTGGAAGTGACTACACCAGAAATGATTGAGAAAATTCACAAAATAGTGCTTGATGACCGCAGATTGAAGTTGCACGAGATAGCAGAAGCTGTACAAATATCTAAGGAACATGTTTGCAACATTTTAAATAATATTTTGTGCTTCCACAAGGTCTGTGCCAGGTGGGTGCCGCGTTTGCTGACAGCTGACCAAAAGATGAATCGCAAAACGATTTTTTAGGACAATTTGACTCTGTTTCGTAAGAATCCTACTGAATTTTTAAGACGATTTATTACTATGGACGAAACTTGGATCCATCACTACACTCCAGAGTCAAAATTACAGTCAAAACAGTGGATTGGACCTGGTGAAAGTGCTCCAAAGAAAGCAAAGTCTGTTTTGTCAGCAAACAAGGTTATGGCTAGTGTTTTTTGGGATGCTAAAGGAATAATTTTCATAGATTATCTAGAAAAGGGTCGGAGCATCACTGGTGAGTACTACACATCATTATTGCAACATTTGAGTGATGAAATTAAAAAAAAGACCACACTTGGCACGAAAAAAAGTCTTGTTTCATCACGACAATGCTCCAGTGCATTCATGCGTCGTCGCGATGGCCAAAATCCATGAATTGAAGTTTGAAATGCTTCCTCATCCACCCTACTCGCCAGATCTAGCACCCAGTGACTATCACCTATTTCCTAACCTCAAAAAACACCTTGGTGGTCAAAGATTTCACAGAAATGATGAGGTTATTGAGGCCGTAAATAGCTATTTTGAGGAGCTCGACGAATCTTACTATTCTAATGGTATAAAAAAATTGGAACACCGTTATGATAAATGTATTACCCTTTTGGGAGATTATGTTGAGAAATAAATGAAAAATTAAAAAAAAAACGTTGTTTTCATTGTCAGGCCCGGGACTTATCATCCGACCCACGTACACCATTATGGGAATGCCAAAAAGAACTGAAAGTCCTGGGAAAATACAACTGGGTAACTCTCATGTGGGTACCAGGACATTCGGGAATAGAAGGCAACGAAAAAGCTGATGAGCTAGTGAGACAGAGATCATCCACACCATAATTTGGACCAGAACCTGTCTTTGAAGTGACCAAAACTACAGCACGAGGGCAAACCAGAAAATGGATCCGAAACAAACTCGAGGAATACTGGGGGAGCCTTAGTAGAATAAGACATGGAAAATTCTTCATAAGGGCCCATCCAAACGAAGGAAGAAAGAACTAGTCAGACAAAGTAGGAAAATGAAACTTGGTTGTGGCTGTGTGCACGTAAGAATTTAGGGAATAAGAGACTTTGTATTTCGTGCAAATTTTAATTTAAAAATCCTAGCAGAGCGCTTTTGGTATAACCATCATCAGTGCTATTCGTCGTTAAGCTGGAGTCGTATCAATTTGAGCCAACAAAACATGTAAAGGACTATAGTAAACTATCACATTATTACATAAAATAAAATAAAATCAAACAACAGTGATTTATGTTACATTTTCCCTTATTAAAGGGTGTTTTTTTAAAAAGACTACATAAGTATACCATTTTGTGTAGTCTTTTTTACAGAATAGTATACTTGTGTAGTCTTTTTTTTTAAATTACCTCTAATAAAAGAAAATGTAACATAAATCACTGTTGTTTGACTTTTATTTTATTTTATGTAATAATGTGATAGTTTACTAAAGTCCTCTACATGTTTTGTTGGCTCAAATTGCTACGACTCCAGCTTGACGACGAATAGCACTGATGATGGTTATACCGAAAGCGCTCTGCTATGATTTTTAAATAAAAATTTGCACGAAATACAAAGTCTCTTCATTCCTCAAGTAGCAAAGGACTTCGCATAACAGTGAAGCTGCTAACATGGCACGATAACCTAAGAGGACACCTACACAAGGTAGGCTCATATAATGGGGACCCAAGTTGCAGAATGTGCGATGAGGGAGAAGAAACAGCCTACCATATGCTGTGCGAATGGGAAGCGTTAAATCACAAAAGACAGGCATTATTTGGGCAACCGAAAATTAGCTCACAGGAATATATCAACCAACCAGTCAGGGGATTATACTGTCTTGTAGAAGGAAAAAGACTAATGGGAGGATTAATATAAAAGATAATGGGACAAAAAGCCCAAGAAGCTGCGCTGCCTTTGGTAGTAAATTAAGACGGCTCCTAGGAAAGAAGAAGAACCCTTTATTTCAATTTTATTTAATTCTTGGGAATGCCGTTTTACGAGTAAACTACCTTAAAAAGTTTTTAATATTAATATTTTTAATAAAAAGTAGTGTTACTAGTTCCGAAGCAGTTTTCTGTCGGCGACTCTGATAAACTTTTTATCTTCCGGTTTATAGTCCCGACACTGATATTTTCGTCTGGTTAACCCGCCACCTACTAGGCTTTCCGCGAGGTATTTTCTAATCAATATTTCATTCTCGAGCACAGCGCGCGCCCCGAGCACAACGCCGTCTCCGAAACCGGGAGTCCAGTTCTTCGCTCCGATCCTCAAAAACGGGATGTAGCTTACTGTTTATATCACAGATCTCGTGCTTTCTACCAGGTTCTTTTTAAAAAGTTAGTAAAAATTGTTTTTTTATCGCGGGTTGAAGCTACAACTGAAATAAAGAAACAGGCAGATAAACATCGGAAATAAAGTGAGGACGTTTGGTTGGTGATTTTAAAATAATTTTTAACTTTCATTAGCAATTAGTACTTTACCTACAAGCTGCAATTAATCATAGTTGCTAAATGTATTATGGCCATTCAAGTAGATCAAAAAGTCCTAAAGAAAGACGCTTTAAAAAGCAAATTTTGTCAAAGGATTTGAGCAGCGCAGCTTCGTCAAACCATACGAACGAGCAAAAAGCGAAATCTTCGATAACAGCTCGTGGTGTCTCTCCTTTCGTGTATGGAAAAGTGTTAAGGGAACGCCTCATCTAAACGATTCACAATTTAAAAAATCTTTCAGAAAAGTTTCAACTCTAAGATTTCGTGAACTGCAGGAAAATATGTGTGTTTCGAAAATACTGAAAAGTAAATTTAAAAACACGAAAGGACCAAGTATACACTCTTTTTATGTTGTGTTAACAACAAGTGTCCTTGTAACTGTCAAATTTGTATTAACATTACATTCAAGATGGTAGCAGTAGCTGTCTGCTGTATTCTAGTATTTTTAGCTGTGTTTATAGTGATCATTATTGTGGTGGGGCAAAGTGTGGGGGATCAACATGCTGAAGACTAAAAATGACAATAGTGAGCGGTAAAATTTTTTCGAAAAACAATATTCCAGAAAATGAATGTCAAAAGTAATTACACACTATAAGCTAGATATCTATTTTAGTTGACTTCTGCTAGTCTTGTTTACGATTATTGTATGAGGTCAGTCCTGACAGTAAAAATATATATTTTTATGCTGTCTGGTTCTAAAATAAACAACAAAAATGAATTCAATATTGAGAACACATCATTTAAAAACTGCCGCTTGTGATTTTTCTCCAAGAAAATGGAGAGAATGCTTGCCTTGGCCATATGTTGTATCTTTTTGTTCTTAATAGTGTTTATGTAATTATAATTTTCACTGGAGTCAAAGTCCAGTGAGAGCTCTGATGTACGTAACTAAATCTATCTCAAGCTCATATCAGAAAAACGATTCTGACCAATGTCAAGTCAATACGTAAAAATGTTACCTAAACATAATAAGGTTATGCCAATATTTAATTTAATAATATGCATTTACAAAAATAATGATAATATTTAATTAATAACTCTAGAATAAAAACATAAAAATGTTATCAGAATGAAGACTGACCTTATTACTTCCAAGAAAGGTACTTCCTTGCGATTCCTCTTTGTGGGATTTATTTTTTACCTAACAAGACTACTTTGAATAATTTTTTGGGACAATGAAGCTGGTGGGCAGTACTTCAAACAAAACTAGTTGCCTTGCACATAATGGTTATTGTGGCGGTATGTTGCATTTTTATATTTTTGGCCGCTTTTATAATAAGCATCATAGTCATAGGTCAGAAAAACGGAGGGTCAAGAAATGTCAATCAAGGGGTTTAAAAAAATATTTTTTCCACCTATATATGTAAGCTCATGTAAAATGAAATAGAACTCTTTACATTTAAGAGTGTATGGTTGTCAAAATTTGTACTTTCAAAAGTATAACCTTTAAATCAAAATACATTTTTTGTGCTATTTAGACAAAAAATTAAGTTTGATTTGCTTTATATTAGTTTTATATAAATGATGTTATAAAATTAGAATTGAATTGGTTTTGCTGAAACATTGGAACATGAGTGATTATTTAAAAAAAGAAATAAAAAAAGCAAGTGATTCATGACGGGCTGTGTAAGATATTATTGTTTAAAAACCATACTTGTACTGTAATGGAAATTATCAAGCAAGTGCAAATAGTAGTTTTTCTTCGAACGGGTCGAAAAAATACATTTTGTACATGTTAGAAAAATACAGTATATTTCCTACGAGCAAAAAAAAACGCATCCAAAATTTCTAATAATTACAAGAGAAAAATAAAAACTAATTTTTATTTTTTTATCCAAATAGTTATTTTTTTATGATCTTTTTATATAGTTACTAAAAAGTACCTAATTATATGTTTAAGTTGTAGCACTAAATTACATTTTCTTTATATTGTAAAATATCTGGTTAGTAATAAAAGCAATAAAGAAGCTTGTTTTTAAAATTTAATAGCAGAAACCTTGTCAACTATTATAAAAAATGGATTTATTAAGCAAAAAACTGTTAACAATAAACATGACATTTTGATCTTTAAACGAATGCCTATAATTTTATTTTAAACCGACACAAATACTGCTTATTTACTGAAACTATAAAATTTAATTTTTTGAAATAGTTTGCTAGTAGAAAAAGTGTTTTTATACGCTCGTAGGAAAAATATTTGTTATGCCAATGTGCCAAAGTTTACTTCGGTTTTAAACCCTTTTTTAATAAGTTAGTTTTTTATACTTTGATGTCGCTGCTTAACAAAAATTTAAAAATATAAAGCAAATTTTAATATGTGTTTATGTATCACAAAACAGGTCATATTTTTTTAAAATAAGTTACTTATTTTATAATATAAAACTGCATTTAAAATATAATTTTTGGAGCTGTTGGTAAAAACATTAAAAAAATATGTATATCATACTTTACAGTATTTAAAAAAAACTAAATGAAAGCAACCTTAACGCCTAAACCCACACAGCTTTTTCTTGCTGTAAAATTATGTAACATCAATATTACGGCAATACTTATTGTAAAATCTTGTAACAGTTTAACCCAGTTATTCTTTTACGAATTCTAAAAATCGCCACCCTTTTTTCAGTACTTTATGGCAAGCCTTTATTTATCAAAATCATAAGTAAAAATACTAAAAAAATAGTTTAATCCGGTGTGACATATGTCTATCGGTGATGCACATATTGGGATATCCTATCTCCCAGAAGAAAAATCGGTGTAAATAAAAAAATATATATTTTTTTATGTAATCTAATAGCGCCTATGCTTTTAATCGTAATGTTTTAAAAAATATTAAATAAAATTAAAATAATATTTTTTTATTATTTAGTAAGATTTTGAAGAATCTTTTTCGTAGAATAAAATTGTAAAGTCAGTTTGTAAAAAAAACTTTTTAAAAATGTAAAATTCTGAGTATCCTATAAGCAGAATCAATCTGTTACTTTAAAAGTAAATAATGAAGCATTGGTCGCAATTTCATGTTTAAAATAAATATAAATTTTGTTTATTTTTTGGTTTATCTTAATGTTTTTTACTACATATAACATGCATTTTTAAAAAGGTGAAATTAATTGATTTTGAACCGTAGGAAATTAACATATTATTAAAAAACAAATTTCTTTTACAAACTGACTTCATAGGTAAGTTGTACAGGTGGAGTTGCTTAAAAAAGATTGTTACTAGTTAAAAAATACAGGTTAATTCTAATACCTTAACATTTCAGTTCTTTAAAACACCTTTAAAACCGAATAGGACAAAATTACACGGTATATCCAATAGGGTTACTAACAAAATTGTTTTACGCTTTTTCATTCTAACCGTTTTATTATTTTTGCAAATTTCTGTAATACCAATATTTGCATCTCCATTTTAAAACACACTGTACACCTTAAAAATATATACGAGTAATTATATACATTTATAAAACAATTTTTCTTTTAAACTTATTTTGATTAAAGGCTAGGTAAACTAATACTTTGGACTACACGGGTTTGATTTCTACAGGGTCTAGGAGTATTTTGTTTTTGAGGTATAATACCAGTTACTGGGCACTTATGATAAACACAATATTGAAATCCGTATAAAGGGTACGTTACTATAATGGAAGATACCTTTGATTTAAATTTAATTTTAAAAAGCCCTTATTAACATACGCATCAGGTTCAATAATGTTTGACAGGATAAAAAAGATCAATTGAACAGAGGCAGCAGGTATTTGTATAACGTGCATGATAACACTTCCTCGTTGTGTAATGGGTGCCGTGAAATGCAAAATCCGTATAATTCGGTACTTAAAAATCGTTGACGGAACTGGAGAAAACTGGATACTCGCAGTACCTATTACTTAGGCATTATACAAGCCTGCAAGAGCTTTCCTAAAGCTAAAAAAGATCTAAATAATAATAATGTTTTTATTTTAAAATAAATAAAAATTGTAAATCTATTAGTACACACAAATAATAAAATGTCAAATACTGATGAAAGTGCATAAATTCTGAAATATCTTGCAACAGTTTGAAAGTAATCATCAATTAAAATATTTTAAAATAAACTAGACAAACAGTGCGTTCTTATGAATGACATCAATAAAAATATTTAAAACATTATAAATTTACTTAAAAACTTTTTTACTATTAAAACAAGTAAAACTGGGAAACTAAAAGTTGGTGATAATTTTCTGATAAATAAATACACAAAATTCCCTAAAATTTATAAATTTGTGTTGTATATACACTTACTAGATTTTATTTTTACTTTATACTGTACTATTATTTAATTAAAAAATAAAAGACGCGAGACAGTTTTGTAAATCACCCAGTATGTTCCTAAACATAATTTAACTCTGAAGCAATTTCTAATAAAATTATTCTTTTTTACATTTCAGAAAATATATTGTCAAATAAAGTTACTTATTTTTTCGAAGGAAACGCCCCCTAAAATCAATCGATTTCGCACCATGTTGTAGACTTTAAAAACGTGTCGGGTGTCGAAAAAACTTGGCACTATGACATTCAAGATAAATATCGCAGGACTCGAACACGCAAGGGAATAAATTGGGCGATTTAATTTGATCAGTTTTCGCATTAGTACTATCAGGAAAAAAATATTATTATTTTTACCAAATTTGTATCTTTAAAATAAATGGTAGGTTTATTTAAAAAAAAATGCCAAGTTTAATCCAGGGATTTATAAATTTCTTTGTTACTAACCAATTTGCACAAAAACTGCTTCTGCAAAAACCATAGTCGCTAAACTGGCAAAAGCCCGTCGGGAATATCGATCCTGCACAGTAGCAGGAGCTCAAAAAGCTCTTAAAGCTATTTTCTCTCTCGTCAAGACCAGAATTTTAAACGATTGTAAAGTGGTATAACATTGCGAGATTATGAAACATTTTTTAAATTTCTTTGTGTCAGTAATCTACTTTAACAGTTTTTTAATTATTTTATATGAAATAAAAAAGTGTTGCTATTGGACTTCATGAAGGCTTTAAGATATTTTATAAAAATACATGTAAATATGGCTCTTGCGTGTATTCTCATTTTTTAAAAAGTTGGTTTATTATTTTTTGATTGTATTGTTTAGCATTCTGTTAAAACTATTTTTTTTATTTAATAAATTTGTATCATTAACAGTTTCAAAGTATGAAACTTCTGTTTATATTATTATTATATAAAAAAATGTTTATATGATTTTTTCAGAAATTCTATCTAATGCCATACGAATAACAGATTACCTTTATAAGGTTATTTTTATTTATTTATTTATTTATAATACAACTACCCAGACAGAGTTTTCCAATTATAGGGTAGGAAATTCGACATAAATAGTTACAGACAGATAATATTAATAATAAAATACAGTGTTTAACAATAGTTACCATAAGATAAACAAAGAACAGTTCTCAAATATACACACTTTGTAGATTATAATCACTTTTCTTTCATATTTTAAGACCAGAAATAATCAATTAACATTTAAATAAATGCTTCGTAATTTAAATAAACTACAAGAAAAAATATCAAGATCATGTTTTCTTTTTCATAGTTTCTACACATTACATGAATTGGCGAAAATATAAGTAGGTTTGTTTGTGGAACTGGCAAATAAAAAAAGGAATGACTAATGCGAGTCTGTAGGGACGGCAATGAAATTTAATTTTACTTAAAATATCAGGACAATCTATTTTATTGTTTAATAATTTATGAAGAAAAATAATTGAAGAATATTCTCTACGTCTTGAAAGAGTCACTAAGTTAAATCTATTTAACAAAACATCATTTGGAAATCCAGTTTAAACCAAAGATATTTAGCAAAACGTCTCTGAATCTTTTCTAAGCTACTAGAATGAACTTCATAGGCCGGGTACCAAATAAGAGAGCCATACTCCAGCTTAGAACGCACAAAGGCATTAAACAGAACAATTAACGACTTTATATCACTAAAGTCCCTTGAATTACGCAAAATAAAGCCCAAGCTTCTATAAGAACTTAACACAATTTCATTAATATGATTTACAAAAGACAACTTAGCATCAAAAGTGATTCCCAAATCCTTAAAGTGAGAGCATTTTTGCAGTTCAGTTTTGTTCATTTTATAAGGAAAATTAATCGGTGTCATTTTCCGAGTAAACGTCATCGTACAACATTTTTTTATATTTAAAGGCAGCTTATTTTCATCACACCACCGACTTAAAGTAACCGCGTCATCCTGCAGATTCACACAATCCTCCCAAGAGTCAATTTGACAATATATTTTTAAATCATCAGCGTAAAGAAGTTTATTGGATTTAATATGTTTGGTGATGTCATTCACAAAGATGTTGAAAAATAAAGGTCCAAGGACTGAACCTTGCGGCACTCCGGAAGTAGCACGTATGTTAAAAGACTGAAAGCCACGGTACTGTACTGTCAGTTGCCTATTAATTAAATATGATTTTATAAAAAGTAGTAAATTATTATTCAGACCAAAGCTATGCAACTTTGCAAGCAAAATACCATGGTCGAGCTGGTCAAACGCCTTAGAGAAATCTGTATAAATAACATCAACCTGACCACCACAATCCAGACTTTCTTGTATACATACATACTTACTACCTTTATATTTATCAGTTTAAAATTAAACTCTTAAAAGAAAATTTACTATTATTTTTTGCACGGTTAAGCGTCTTGTTAATATTATTATATGGATTTAAATATTTTTTCATTACAAAAAAGCCAAATAATAAGTCGCGTTAAAGAAAATTATAAAACATTAAATTTTATTAAATTAGAAAGATTTTCTACTAAAAAAAAATCGGACCCAAAGATGTGATATATAGTTTTCAATGTTTACTTTACCTAACCCAATCAGGGTGATGACCACTAAGCATAGAATACGTGCCTACAGTGGTGTAAAACTTGAAAAGTAGGTTTTCTGTTTTAAGGACAGCACGTACTGGCTGTATAAAACTGAAGTACTAGTAATTGTGAAAATCGGAGATATTGACAAAGTTTTCTCTAGTTCTGCCAAGAATGTCCAAGTACTGAAATATGCAAATACTGAACTTTAGTGCGCCCTTTAGACAATACGATAGTGCCATTACCGATTGCATACAAACAACAATTACCTCTGCACTACCTACAGTAATGTCATCCACTCCTGGCGATTGCCTATAGGACCCTGTGAGATTCGAACTTGCTGCGCTTTGACTGAAATTCGTGACAAGTTGCATATTTTCACTAGGCCACCCGGCCCAGCAATAGCGTCTTTACCTTTGTTAAAAAAAATAACTTATTAACAGAACCTAAATATGTATGATATTGCTAGGAATTGAGACCGTAGAAATTAGAAAATAATTAAATTGATGAAACACCTCGAAAAATTGCACCATAGTGCTCTAGATAAAATTTGGAATAATCTCTTTTTAAATAGTACTTTTATTGATTTAATTGAAAATATTACAAAGGATCCACAATTTATCACCCTTTTGACGTATGTTGGTATAAAGGCTTGTTGCTTAATTCTTTTTTTTTTTGTTATATTTGCTATTGGCTAATGTATAATAACAACATAATGGTATAAACCCATCTAAAAAAAAATCGTTGCTTTGATGTAAAGTTTTTTAATGTTATTTTTATTTTTACGTAGCTTACAGACTAAAAATTATCTTAATATTTTATACCTTTCTTGATTCAGACCAGTCTATCGATGCGTGCCAAATTACAAGCTTAGCACATTAACGCACTAAGATATCTCACAGACTATAAAACCCATTAATAAAAACAACAGTTTTATAAATAAATACGTTTAAATTTTTTTGTCGCAGTATTTTTCAATGTTTCTTCATTTATAATATTAGGTTAAAAGTTAATTACATCTATAAAATGCTATTGTTCGGCTTTTAATTTTGTGTTATCTTTTATTGGATTTTGTTAAATATATATATTTTTTTAAGTAACTGAATAAAAAATATAAAATTTGGTAAGACCTAATCAGAAATAATTTATTTACCCACACTCAATTTGACGAAGTTAAAATAGTATAGGAAGTTGAGTGTTCCTACAAAATAAATAATTAAAAACACAAACATCTTATTTTAAAAAATATTATTGAAAAGTAAAAAAAAGGTCTTTAAGTATTGGTTAAATGTCAATTAATAAAGGTTAATAGCTGATTTATTATTAAAGACCAAAGTTGCTTAAGTTGATTGCTTGTGCAAAAAAAAGCATTGTAAAAAAGCTTAAGCCTTTAAAGGAATAAACACAGCAAAAAGAAATGATAATAAAAACTAAAATTTGTTTCTTTAGTATGGTTAAAGATATTTCATTAGGCAAAACCATAAATCCTTGTTTTTTATTTATATTTCTTTGGCTACATCTTTGAAAATTTCTAATAACTTTATTAAAAAACTTATTTGGTTTTTGTAATTTTTTCAGTGTTATTAATGTTTACTTCGTTTTTTAAATTAATTTTAAAACATGGTAATAAAAACAAAATATTTTGTTTTATACTGTATTATTACTATATCTGTTATTATATGGTGGTAATTATGGTATGCCGTTTATTCTAGATAACAATAAATTGTCCTCCTACCTAAAATGTTGATTTTATTATCAATGAAATATTTAAAGTACTGTTTTATGGCAGATGAGTTTTTTCCATCTACAGATAAGCAGATAATCCATAAGAGTGGCATATGTTATATATGTACATTGTTTAGAAGCTCAAACTTTAAATATTTTGCAATATTATTTAATTTCTTTTCCCAATAGTAAGTATCTTTGCTTCATTAGATGAATATTATCGTTTACCAAGTATTTATTTTAATAACAATCATGGTACATTTATAAACAAAACTTTATTTTTTTTAACTTGCAGCAACATTGAATGTTTTCGTTTATCCTTTTTCTTTTCTTTAAAAGAGTTCCTACACACTTTATTTTAAATAAATTTAATAAATTTATAAAATTTATCAAAAATCACGCGCAAAGTTTTTAAATTGTTAATTTTATTTTACCAAGTATTTATATGACAACAAAATAATAATTAACTTAAACATTAAGTTTAAATTACCATCATATCTGTACTTATACGTGTAAATTTGCGTTTTTAGTTACACAGTATAAAATAAGATATTGCATCATACATGCCCCTATGATAACAGACTAATTTGGAAACTTTAGACTTGGCCCATGATCATTTTCTTCGTAGATATCTACGGTAGTGGGTGACGTCTCACACTTGTAAATTATTATTGTGGTTATTTCTTGCTGAAACATATTAATACTGTTATTTCATATTAACGATATGTCAAAATATCAGTATTTAAACTTAAAAACAGTGTAAAAATTACAAAAAGCTAATAAACTCTACCAAACCAAAACATATTGTATATTATTGTAAACAGTTTATGTTACTATTTATTAACTGTTAATATTATATTACAACGTAGGGTATGTAACTTTTTCGAACTGTATGTAACCTAGAAAAAGAGAAAACTCTATAATGTTATTGTTGTTCGTTGTTAACTAGTATTGTATGTATACCGAACATATTTTTAAACCATAGATTTAAAAAAAAAACTTTGTTTCCAACTCACATATTAATATCATAAATAATAAGCGAGTTCCGTAAAAAAATGTGAGTTATGAAAAATCGTGTTTCCCAACGCGTTTCACACAATATTTTTTCTAATTTTAAATATAATATGATTCTTTTTTATTTTAAGTTTTAACACATTGACATTGTCAAATATATTACTTTTCATCACCAGTTGCGAAAACTGTTACTTTTCGTAACTAGTTATGAAAACTGAGATATTTGACAACGTCAATAAGTTTTGAAAAGTGTCACTTTAAAAGTCAAAATAAGAAAAATAACTATTATACCCTGATAAAAATAAATTAGAGTTGTCATGGTATATCTAATTTAAAAAACAAACTTTTAATTTTTTAAGTCTTGTATTTGTAAACTGCCTCTAACAAGCCAAAGTTATAATAAATAATATAAATAAATAAAAAGAAACCCAAAAACATTTTTTTTAATAAAAATGGTTGGAAAAACTTACATTTGTTATATTTTTAATATTTATACTTGATAACGTTAACCAAACGTTCTAATGACACATTGTTTTTTAGAACTATGGTTTAAGATATATTTAGTGGCTTAACCAAAAAGAAAGTTAGACTTGATGTTTAGACTGTAATATATTACAGGGTGTGTAATATGGTAAAATTTTGTACAAGATAAGACTCTTTAGCAAAATTTATAACCTATTAGTAATAATATACTTACTATTAATTTTAAGTTTAAGAAGGTAGAACAGGGTATAAGCATGCCTTGAACTATTGCAAAATTTGCGAAGGATATTGAAAGGAATTAATTAGAATAAATCAGAGTAGTAAAGTGTGCAAAATTATCTTTTTGATGCCACGTAATTTTTTTTATAACTAATAATACATAACTTGCTCTTTTAGCCAATCTTAATTCAATGTACTCCATTTAACACACTTCACACAACAAAACAATTAAAATGTTTTATTTCTGAATGTTATCAGAATTTTACACTACTTAAAAAAAGTATCTAGTCAATTTTGTTATTTCAATTATTAGTTAGAAATAGGTATAGATAGCCTGTGTCAGAACTAAGTCGTAATGGTAATGTTATAGAAATGTCAAATAAATATTATGCACCCTGTAAACTAATAATAATATTGTTGTTGTATTATTTATATCGTCGACAATATAGATGACATATATATGTATATTTTAATATGACGACAAAATCTACGTACTATTAAAGTTGCTTATTCTAGAACTATTTATAAACTATTTAAGCAATATGAACACAAAAACGAGTTAAGTAACACCCACTAACGATCTGGATACAGAAACTTTTTTTTTAATTCTTACGTATATTTTAGCGTAATGTTTTATCAGTCTTTGATCTTAGACAAGACAATGGCGTACTTTGTTTTATAATATGCGAAGACGCTGATGCTTTTTTAAAATATAAATAAAGTGACAAGCTTTCAAAGTATAACATTATATACCTTTTAAAACCAAATTAAATAGCACTATTAACCTACATTTAAATCCAATATGGGGCCCATAAAAAAAATAAAGTTGATGAAGGTTACCGAGTAACGAAACGTCGGAGGTGAAATCTGAAAGCAACATTAAATAGCGCGAAAAAAAAACAAATAAAGGGCAATCTATTTGAAAAACCGTTTTAAAATGGTACGAAAAAAAATAAAAACGATTATCTAAAATTTTGAGTTTTCTTGGATATCTTCGGAAATATTCGGAATTTTAAAATTTTTAAACGGCATATTGTTGATTCTATAAATGCGCAACTTATTATTTATTATATATATATATATATATATATATATATATATATATATATATATATATATATATATATATATATATATATATATATATATATATATATATATATATATATATATATATATATATATATATATATATATATTAATCTTAGTAGTTCTTCTTTAAGCAACTATGTTACATCTTGATATTTGTCGTCGTCGAACTTAGAGTCTGACTTACTCAGTATAATTTGTAAATTTTATATTTGTATTACCATATAAACGAGTAGGCGTTAAAATAAAAATATTTTGTAGGATTTTTTTGTTTTCTTTTATCCCTTTTATATTTTCAGGACAAAAAATGATATTATGAAAACGTTTTATCCAAATTAAACTTTAAATCTGGGTAGTTAAATATGTTTCTTTGTAAACAATAATAACAATGGATAATTAGGTACAAAAAACCAATGAATATGTCTCAAGTAATTAAAAGTAAGTAAAATGTAAATTACTAATTTTATTATAAAAGAGCCCTAAGCAGGTTATTGGCCGAAATAATACCTTTACTAATTTCATTTCCTTTTGTTTAATATTTGTTAAGGCAGATAACATTTTTCCAGAGTCCAATTCTTTTCTGTTAATACAAGCAATACACTAAAAAATATAAACGTATTTTTATACGCAATATGTGTTAATATATTTCGTTTTATTTTATTTTATAATACCAAAGGATATGGTATACAATTTCTTAACGTTTTCACACTTGAAGAAGATATGACCATCTATTTTATTTTATTAAACAAATTTTTTTACCCTCCAATTTAATAAAATAATCCAGGTTCTTAAATTTGGAGATGATTTAAATTAGAATACTGTTATCTTTAAACATAGCAAAACGAAATGTATTATTTTAGGTATTTTGTCAGGGTTGAGAAGAACACACAGCTTTTGTATATATACGTATTAAGGACTTTGTATTTGGCATCTCTTAATGCCTTACGTAAAGTAAACATTTTAGAGTTAAAAACTATAACCCATTTTTTAAATATTTTTTGCCTTATTAAAAAATGATGTTTTTTGGATTCGTAGCTCGTCAAAGTATTTTTTATGAAGTTGTTTCATTTTTAAACCCTTTTATACAGAGTGATATTTTTTGGTAATTAAAAACAATACTGGTAATATTTGTTGTACAATAATCCTTTTTAATATTCTCTTTAATAATACTTAAGTAATTTTAATAAAAATAATTTAATCAATTGATAAAAAGATTTTTTTTTCTGTCAGCACCTATTATAGTTAAAAATATATTACATATTATCTATATTTCTAAGAAAATTACACACACATTTGTTTTACTAGAAAAAATATCAAAAGTAAATAAAATAATGGTAATCCTATTTAAACACACAAACACAAAACAAAACAAAAAAAACTTTCCATGCCACATTTGCTGTCTGATAGCAGAAATGATATTTTATTCCCATTGCTGCAAAGCGGAACAAAATCAATAAATTTTTTAGGATTGTTCCGCCTTGAATAATTAATATCCTGTTTCACAGAGCGCCTTGACGGGCAAATAGGCTTTAAAATTGACTGTGGGAAGTGGTTGTACAATTTATTGTTTGCGTCAAGTTTTATTGCAACAAATATTACTTGAAATCTGTAATTTTATGATTCAGCATAAAATACAAAAAGAAAACATGCAAGCAAGTTTAATTAAATTTATGTGCTTGATTTAAAACCATTACGATTTTTTTAATTTCTATCATCCAATCATTTTTAAATAGTTTGTATAATTTACAAATCTTTATGGGCTTAATACTAGAAATAGTAAAATAAACAAAAATTAAAAATCATCTACAATAATTACAATTTTCTACGATCAGTTGACTTTTGCCAAAAAGAAGCTACACTGTGATCTTAAGAGTTCATTTGCGCCGCAATAATGGGATCCATTTTGGGGTTCGAGGCATAATGTTTTTCTCAAAAACGGTATAAGTTACCGATATTTTTCAAAAACTATATGAAAGCCAACACTTAAATCTAGGCTTCTGCTGTAACAGTTTTTTCAATTTGGATTTAGTTTTTAATATTTCCTTCAGTGAAAGTCACCCTAAAATCGGTTATGTTTAGATACTATTTTCTCTTAGCTTGACTCATATTTTAAAAATCGTTACAGCAAAGGCATAGATTATTTTCTTACCTTTAAATTGGTATATAATTTATGTCATTTAAGTGAAAAATAGTTACCGAAAAACGTTATATCCTGTAGGCTTGCAATCGGAAACAACTAAAACAGAAACTAAATAAAATATAATATTTTTAATGCGGCTATACGAAAATTGCGGTAGTGGAAGTTTGTTAGTCTCCGTCCACCGTCTCCGCGTCCTTTCGTGTAAAAACGGTGTAGCGTAAATGCACTCTTAAATTTAAGATACATATCGATGGCTTAGTATTAAAACCTCGTATTTTTATATTTTGTTCAAAAATGAAAATTTGGTAGTTCTAGATAAAAAATTACGTAGATTCTATATAACAGCTGTTAGAAAAATTCTATCTGCACAGTGCTGCTCTCTACAGAAAACAACAGAAACCACGTTTATCATCTGCTTCCAAGATTTAGTGGATTTAGTGTGAAGACTATTTATCCAAGGAAAATTAGCCGCATTTTTTAGTGTTCACAGTATACGTTCTCACTTTAAAATATTTTGTGTGTGTTAGTTTAAATCCGAAACATGTAAAAAAAATTAAATCTTTTTAGGTTAAATAGTGCAGCAAATCAGTTTTTTGTGTCTCCTGTAAAATTTATATTTTATATATTTAGGTTTTTATACTAAGCCATTGATATATGACTTTTTTTAATTTAATAATTTTGCAATTACCCTTTTAAATACATTTTCCTTAATTAAACTTTAATTAAGAGACAAATAAAGTATTTTTTACTTACTAAAGAAAAGTTATGACCTTGCGAAAAAACACACCTTAAGGTTTTTGCGAATATTTAAGCTTTTGGGGTCTCTGAATAATGGTAAACCTAATATTCCATTTCCGCCTGCTGTCCGTCTATCTATTGATATCGTTTTTTGTTTGCAACAAACCTCTCGAACAGATATAAAAATGTTTTAACTTGGCATACATTAAACACTTAATGAAAATAATTGTTTTGATTAAATTTGTAAAAGTGTTAAGGGTTAATACAATATGCCATGGATTTATGTTGTATTCTTAAAGGAAAGTTTAAAAAAAATAATTTTTTATTTTATTATTTTAGCCCTTTAAAAGAAAAATATTAAAAAGTTTACATAAAAAAATCGTTTTGACCAGCTATTAATTTAAACTAAACATAATTTGCATTTTGCAAAACACAATCCAAACTTAAGCCTATTACTATTTTAACCGCATTTTTGATAGATGTCCAATTGGTTCTGCTAAGGATTGCTTAACAAGAAAAAAACAAATGGGTTATATATATATATATATATATATATATATATATATATATATATATATATATATATATTTATATATATATATATATATATATATATATATATATATATATATATATATATATATATATATATATATATATATATATAATTTTCCCAAATTGGGGGGGAAGGGGGATCTAAATCACGATAGATAGAAAATCAAAGGGGAAAAGTTTACAAAATGCGAAGCAAGCCGTTTACTACGGTTCTATTATTATTTTTGAGAAATTTTGAAAAAATGAAACAGTTTTCAAAAAACGGCCATATTTTTTTTATAAGTTTTCAAATCTGAAAAATTTTTTAAAAATTTTTTTTTGTAGAATATGACCAAGTAGTCAATTTTTATTTTCTACGTTTCGGCATTTTAGAACCATCATCAACTTTATTTTTTCATATGGACCCCATTTTGGGTTTTTTACGCAGCCAAAAGTGCTTTTTATTCTGATTTCAACAATGAAAAAATGTTATAATTTAGAGTTTATAACTCATTTTTTTTAAAAAAACAAAAAATTTTTTCAGTTCCTTGATTCCGGGAACGTATTTTTTGTAAATAATAAAATATTAGTAATTGGCAAAATAGATGAGCTAAACAGATATTTTACAGAAATGGGTTTCGCGAACATAGCTATAACTTTTAATTTGGTTACAACAAAACTACACTTAACAAGTTAATTGAAACAAGTGAAAACAACAATTGAAAAGTCTAAACTAATATTCCTACTAAAATAGTAAAATAACGACCTAAATTCAAAATGTTGTCCATATTTCTCAACATATTAACGATATTTTTTTAAATAGCCTAACTACCCATGAATGGTTAACTTAGGGGAGTGGAATTTCATTCAACATCCCTGGCTGAAGATGTTGGATTTTCTTTAAATTGTTGGTTAACGTAGTATCTCGCTGTCGTTTTTCCCAACGTACTTTTTAGGTCGTGGTTTTTTAAAACTTCCGAATTTAAGCAAATTTGAACAAGGTTTTTTGAAAGTTTTAGTTTAGGAGTTCCCTTTTCAGGGAAATTGTCGAAATACGTTTGCGCAGTCTTTTAAACATTTCTACTGTTTTGGGAAATAACGTTGCAAAATATCAAGTTTTTCTTTTAAAAATTTTAAATTTTTTTACAAAGTTAAAAAAAATTAATAACGTACCCGAGCTAACTTGATAATGACGCTAGATGACATTTGCCGGAATCAAGGCCAACTTTTGAAAATATTTGTTTTAGGGATGAGGTTATAAATTCCTAAACATAAAAATGTTATACATTGTTGAAATAAGAATAGAAAGTACTATTTGTTGCACAAAATTAATATGGCATTGAAAAGTAAAGTGTTGATGGGGTTTATTAATTTATTTTTTCATATGGGCGCCATTACATTTTGTTGTAACAATAAAAAAAGTTATAGCTAATGTTCCATTTTTGTAAAATATCTCTTCAGCTTATCTATTTGGCCAATTATAATATTTTATTGTTTACAAAAAATGACGTTCGCCGGAATCGAGGCCAACTGAGAAAATATTTGTTTTTTGAAATAAATTAGGTTATAAACTTATAAATTACAACATGTTATACATTGTTGGGAAAACAGAATAAAAAGCACTATTTGGGGTTTTAAAAACCAATATGGTGTCCATATAAAAATAAAGTTGATGATGATTCTAAAAAGCCGAAACGTAGAAAATAAAAATTGACTACTTGGTCATATTCTACAAAAAAAATTGCTTTAAAGAAGTTTTTACAGATTTGAAAAATTATCACTTATAAAAAAAATATGGCCGATTTTCGAAAATGATGTTCCAGGTTTTTTTAAAATTTCTCAAAAACCTGAATAGATAGAACCATGTAGTAAACGAGATTAGATTACTAACATAATTGTCCAAAACTTTCCCCATTTAACCGGTTTTGTATCTATCGTGGTTTCCAAGATCCCCATACATTCCCCACCAATTTGGGACACACTGTATACCGGGTGACAACGAAATCACTACCCAGCCCTTTATTTTCCTAAATAAAAACAAATGACTTTTAAATTTTAGGATGACATATTATATCATAAGATGCCGATTTTGAAAATTATAACATGTGTCTATCACTTCCGGTTTAACCGTAACGACTTTAACTTTGATTTTTTCAACGGAACACCCTGTATATTTTTCAAAATTTGGATTCTACGGATCATTTTTAATATAAAATCTATATTATATCCTATACCTATTTCTGCTTGTTTTTGAGAAAAGGGCGATTGAAGATGTCCAAACGACCGCACAATATGCAGTTTTATATGTTATAAAAATTTTGTATGTTTAATTAAATTTTTCTAAAGGCCCTATCTGTGGAGGTTATAATAAATCTACTTCCGGCTTTACCGGAAGTGCTGCGAAAATTGACTTTACTAATAATGTTACTTCAAAAATTTTAATGCAACCCTGTATATTTTTTAAAATTTGAATTCTACGGCTTATTCCTAATATAAAATCTATATTATATCATATAACTATCTTTGTTAGTTTTTGAGGAAATTGTTTTCCCCTATAACTGCATAATGTGCGGTCGTTTGAACATTTCAATCGCCCTTTTCTCAAAAACTAGCGACGATAGATATAGGATATACAGTTTTTTATTTTGGGAAATGACTTTAAAATTCAAATTTAAAAATATTTTAAGGTCTGCATTAACAATTTTAAACATTATTAGAAAATTTAACTTTTGCAGTATTTCGTAATTCGGCCTTACCGGTAGTTTATTATGACATCCACAGATATTCTAAAATATTTAAATAAACGATAAAAAATTATCTATCATTTCCATAAAACTGCATAATGTGCGGTTTGATCATTATCGCATTTTCCAAAAAGGGAGAAAGGGAATATAACGGATATATCAGAAATGATCCGTAAATCCAAATTCCGAAAAATGAATACAGGGTGTTCCATAAAAAAAAGCAAATTGATTCATTTCCGGTTAAAAACCTGGTAGAAAATATGCTTTTATACATCAAAATTGCATCTTATAATATAATATATCATCTTTAAATTTGAAAGCCCTATGTTTTCATTCAAGAAAATAAAGGGCTGGTAGATTGTTGTCACCGGTATATATATATATATATATATATATATATATATATATATATATATATATATATATATATATATATATATATATATATATATATATATATATATATATATATATATATATATATATATATATATATATATATAAAAACCCCTAACATTTTAGATTGATCTATGACGGGATCCTATCTAAACAATATAACAAACGTGACTCTTTCTAACCATAGATTTCAGAGGTTATTTGACAGGCAAGGTCTTCCTTAAAAATGTATTGATTTATATTTGTTTGCTTAAATGGAAGCCAAAAGGTATTTTAGTTCCACAGATAGCCAAAGTTAACATGCGAAGGTTAAGTTTTCATTTAAGTTTAATTTTACAAGTTCTTTTTTTATTTTTTCATAGAGAGCCAAAGTTAACATGCGAAGGTTACGTTTTCATTGAAGTTTAATTTTACAATTTTTTTTTTTATATTTTCATACTACGATTTATAATTTGCGGTAAATGTTTTGCTTTTTACTCAAAAATGTACTTTTTTTTGCAATGCAGTCTATAAGCCTGATTTAGGCTTTAAGCGCAGGGTAATGCAGATATCTGTTTTTTAAACTTTTAATTAATATTGTTCTTTCAATCAATGGCCTAAATTGTCTTATCTTATCATAACCACAAAGGGTTTTAAAAGCTTAGATTACCCATTTAAGGCAGAAATTATTTCATTTCTTCTTACCTACACACCGTGTATGTATTCATTAGACCCTACTTAGAATATACCTTTTATAAAAGGTTTCGAAGCGCAGATAAAGCATATTTTTTTAAAATTTTTGGCAAGAAACTCAATTTTTTAAGGCTTTAAAATGTTTTTAATAAAGCCTATTGACCCACGTTATAATGAAAAAAATATATATATATATATATATATATATATATATATATATATATATATATATATATACTTGTCTGACCGACGTTACCAGACCTTATCATCAAAGACAACTTTGACCACCAAGAAGGAAGTTCAAAGAGAAGTGTAAATTTCAAAAAAATTTAAACTTGTTATTTTTAACTTTCATGCAACACTAGAGGGGGAACTATCTCCAAATTGATTTTCATATATTCAATACACCTTATGAATCCAAATACGTACACCATATTTTTAAGCCATCGAAGATCAAAGATTACATACTCCGCCGAGTTACTCGACCACACAGGGGGTTCCCCCAAACCCTTTTTAAAAGATTGTGCCGGGAAAA